>JACVVK020000053.1:2347500-2350000 GCA_018292915.2 Batillaria attramentaria
AGGGTTAGGGTTAGGGTTAGGGTTAGGGTTAGGGTTAGGGTTAGGGTTAGGGTTAGGGTTAGGGTTAGGGTTAGGGTTAGGTTAGGGTTAGGGTTAGGGTTAGGGTTAGGGTTAGGGTTAGGGTTAGGGTTAGGGTTAGGGTTAGGGTTAGGGTTAGGGTTAGGGTTAGGGTTAGGGTTAGGGTTAGGGTTAGGGTTAGGGTTAGGGTTAGGGTTAGGGTTAGGGTTAGGGTTAGGGTTAGGGTTAGGGTTAGGGTTAGGGTTAGGGTTAGGGTTAGGGTTAGGGTTAGGGTTAGGGTTAGGGTTAGGGTTAGGGTTAGGGTTAGGGTTAGGGTTAGGGTTAGGGTTAGGGTTAGGGTTAGGGTTAGGGTTAGGTTAGGGTTAGGGTTAGGGTTAGGGTTAGGGTTAGGGTTAGGGTTAGGGTTAGGGTTAGGGTTAGGTTAGGGTTAGGGTTAGGGTTAGGGTTAGGGTTAGGGTTAGGGTTAGGGTTAGTTAGGGTTAGGGTTAGGGTTAGGGTTAGGGTTAGGGTTAGGGTTAGGGTTAGGGTTAGGGTTAGGGTTAGGGTTAGGGTTAGGGTTAGGGTTAGGGTTAGGGTTAGGGTTAGGGTTAGGGTTAGGGTTAGGGTTAGGGTTAGGGTTAGGGTTAGGGTTAGGGTTAGGGTTAGGGTTAGGGTTAGGGTTAGGGTTAGGGTTAGGGTTAGGGTTAGGGTTAGGGTTAGGGTTAGGGTTAGGGTTAGGGTTAGGGTTAGGGTTAGGGTTAGGGTTAGGGTTAGGGTTAGGGTTAGGGTTAGGGTTAGGGTTAGGGTTAGGGTTAGGGTTAGGGTTAGGGTTAGGGTTAGGGTTAGGGTTAGGGTTAGGGTTAGGGTTAGGGTTAGGGTTAGGGTTAGGGTTAGGGTTAGGGTTAGGGTTAGGGTTAGGGTTAGGGTTAGGGTTAGGGTTAGGGTTAGGGTTAGGGTTAGGGTTAGGGTTAGGTTAGGGTTAGGGTTAGGGTTAGGTTAGGGTTAGGGTTAGGGTTAGGGTTAGGGTTAGGGTTAGGGTTAGGTTAGGGTTAGGGTTAGGGTTAGGGTTAGGGTTAGGGTTAGGGTTAGGGTTAGGGTTAGGGTTAGGGTTAGGGTTAGGGTTAGGGTTAGGGTTTAGGGTTAGGGTTAGGGTTAGGGTTAGGGTTAGGGTTAGGGTTAGGGTTAGGGTTAGGGTTAGGGTTAGGGTTAGGGTTAGGGTTAGGGTTAGGGTTAGGGTTAGGGTTAGGGTTAGGGTTAGGGTTAGGGTTAGGGTTAGGGTTAGGTTAGGGTTAGGGTTAGGGTTAGGGTTATTAGGGTTAGGGTTAGGGTTAGGGTTAGGGTTAGGGTTAGGGTTAGGGTTAGGGTTAGGGTTAGGGTTAGGGTTAGGGTTAGGGTTAGGGTTAGGTTAGGGTTAGGGTTAGGGTTAGGGTTAGGGTTAGGGTTAGGGTTAGGGTTAGGGTTAGGGTTAGGGTTAGGGTTAGGGTTAGGGTTAGGGTTAGGGTTAGGGTTAGGGTTAGGGTTAGGGTTAGGGTTAGGGTTAGGGTTAGGGTTAGGGTTAGGGTTAGGGTTAGGGTTAGGGTTAGGGTTAGGGTTAGGGTTAGGGTTAGGGTTAGGGTTAGGGTTAGGGTTAGGGTTAGGGTTAGGGTTAGGGTTAGGGTTAGGGTTAGGGTTAGGGTTAGGGTTAGGGTTAGGGTTAGGGTTAGGGTTAGGGTTAGGGTTAGGGTTAGGGTTAGGGTTAGGGTTAGGGTTAGGGTTAGGGTTAGGGTTAGGGTTAGGGTTAGGGTTAGGGTTAGGGTTAGGGTTAGGGTTAGGGTTAGGGTTAGGGTTAGGGTTAGGGTTAGGGTTAGGGTTAGGGTTAGGGTTAGGGTTAGGGTTAGGGTTAGGGTTAGGGTTAGGGTTAGGGTTAGGGTTAGGGTTAGGGTTAGGGTTAGGGTTAGGGTTAGGGTTAGGGTTAGGGTTAGGGTTAGGGTTAGGGTTAGGGTTAGGGTTAGGGTTAGGGTTAGGGTTAGGGTTAGGGTTAGGGTTAGGGTTAGGGTTAGGGTTAGGGTTAGGGTTAGGGTTAGGGTTAGGGTTAGGGTTAGGGTTAGGGTTAGGGTTAGGGTTAGGGTTAGGGTTAGGGTTAGGGTTAGGGTTAGGGTTAGGGTTAGGGTTAGGGTTAGGGTTAGGGTTAGGGTTAGGGTTAGGGTTAGGGTTAGGGTTAGGGTTAGGGTTAGGGTTAGGGTTAGGGTTAGGGTTAGGGTTAGGGTTAGGGTTAGGGTTAGGGTTAGGGTTAGGGTTAGGGTTAGGGTTAGGGTTAGGGTTAGGGTTAGGGTTAGGGTTAGGGTTAGGGTTAGGGTTAGGGTTAGGGTTAGGGTTAGGGTTAGGGTTAGGGTTAGGGTTAGGGTTAGGGTTAGGGTTAGGGTTAGGGTTAGGGTTAGGGTTAGGGTTAGGGTTAGGGTTAGGGTTAGGGTTAGGGTTAGGGTTAGGGTTAGGGTTAGGGTTAGGTTAGGGTTAGGGTTAGGGT
>JACVVK020000054.1:0-220000 GCA_018292915.2 Batillaria attramentaria
GTCAGGAACTGGATGATGAAAAGAACGCCGAACACCACCAGGAACACCAGGCCTGAAACAACCGCACAGAGCTAATTTCGCTGTATCTAGTGCTATGGTCATACCGGCCACGTACAACACACGTCACAGCGACACTCAGCGACACTGGACAACAAACTAGGGACTACCTACTGTTGTGCAGCACGTGGCTGTCTCATAAGAAATCAGTCCCTGAATACATAATGAACGTACCCAGTGGGTTGGCTCCGAGCACAGTGAGATCGCCGGCAGAGGCGAGTGTTGTGATGAGGATCAACCAGAGTGTGTTACTGACCGCCAGGACCAACAGCCAGTCGTTACGGAGACCCGTCAGCTTGGCTACACACAGATAAAGAAGAAAAGTATCGTTACTATGCCATTCAGTGAACGCTATATACAATCTGCTTACGAAGAACAAACTTAGGCAGCCAACCAAAAAACAACCAAAACTACAAAATGACATGTCAAGAACAGTGTAAATATTACATATTACTGACCTTTAACCTCGTTCTCCAGCCCGAAGGCCTTGAGGTCCGGCTGTAGGCAGCATTCCTTTAGTCTCTCCCAGAAGGCGTACTCGCCGGCACCCACTTCCTTCAGGTAGTGCACTGGCGCGTCCTCAATTACTTGCCGCATTCGGATCGCCTTTTGCTGGGCTGTACACAATAGTCAACACTGTCTACATACGACCAGCGTGATTAAATCATTGTATGAAATAGGTCTTGAAAATCAGTAAAATCCATCCAAAAAAGTTGTTTGAACTGTATATTATGTGGGGAGAAACTGTTATAACCTTGATACAACACTACCAACATATGTGCTCCAGAAGGACAAAGAACTATGGCTGACAGAGCACCTTTCTCAGGTATACTGGTGTACTACAAACGCATGAAATGACACCAGATTACCTTCTGTTGGATCCCTCAGCATGGAGATAGCGTACCTCAGCCGCTTGACGTGACCTGAAAAACAAAAGACCTGCATGTCAGCCAAATCAATGAAAGTTTCTCATCAATCGGCCTGGTTTCTTTCCTTACTCTGTTCATTCGTTTTTACACCAGGCCTTTTTAAAAACAACAACAACACGGTTAGCCCCACTCACCATCTTTAGTGATGCCCAGTTCCCGCTCTATCTCCTTGCGTCCGAACGACTTGAGAATTTCCATCTCCTTGGGCTGACTGATGTGATTCCGGCGGAAGTTGTCGCGGTACATGGACAGTCCGATCTCATCCAGCCACTCGTCCACGTTGGTCTGTCAGCAGAGGGAAAAATAAATCACTGACACGGTTTTTTTTTTCATTTGTTATTGTTGATAAGTAAAGACGTGAGAGTTGGATGACTTTTAACATGATCCCATGCACTGTTTCCTTTCTTACCGGCACTTTACCCTGACTTACCGGCACTTTGCCCTGACTCACCGGCACTTGGCCCTGACTTACCGGCACTTTGCCCTGACTTACCGGCACTTGGCCCTGACTTACCGGCACTTGGCCCTGACTTACCGGCACTTGGCCCTGACTTACCGGCACTTGGCCCTGACTTACCGGCACTTTGCCCTGACTTACCGGCACTTTGTACTCGATTTCGAAGGCCGGGATGAGCGCCACCTGGGCCAGGAAGTAATGCAGGTGTCCACGTGACGTCACACCGACACGTCGTAACTCTGTCTCCGTCATACCGGAAATAAACAACGTGCTGTCAAACCCGTGCTTCCTGAACAGACCCGCGTACCGACCCTGTGACAACATGAGGACATTTGTATACAAGGAAAACCAGCGGACCA
Organism: Batillaria attramentaria; assembly: GCA_018292915.2. Lineage (NCBI taxonomy): Eukaryota > Metazoa > Mollusca > Gastropoda > Batillariidae > Batillaria > Batillaria attramentaria. Next base: position 1,803 of record JACVVK020000054.1, read on the forward strand.
TAACAAGCAAGCAAAGAAGAAGAAGGAGAAGAAGAAGAAGAAGCCGTTTACTAGACACACAACAAACTCAGTGACAGTTCTGGCGGTTTAAAGTGCAACCTGACTGGATTGGTTTGGCTAGCGGTAACACTTGCTTTAAATGATTACTGTTCACTTCAAGAGACAAAGACAAGCGACCACTGACTCTCATTTCTGCCGGCAACCAATCCTCTACTGGCACAGGGAACTGTGTACTTTCCATTTCCACGTCTCGTCCTGGCTTTTCTGGTGTCTGGTCTACAACACACACACACACACACACACACACACACACACACACACACACACACACACACACACACACACACACACACATCGAACAAATGATCAGTGTTATTGTACTATGAGGAAAGATTATGATACTCCTACCCTTTGTCTGGTCTACAACACACACACACACACACACACACACATGGAACAAATGATCAGTGTTATTGTACTGTGAGGAAAGATTATGATACTCCTACCCTTTGTCTGGTCTACAACACACACACACACACACACACACACACACACACACACACATGGAACAAATGATCAGTGTTATTGTACTATGAGGAAAGATTATGATACTCCTACCCTTTGCTATAAGACTATGGGAGCGCAGTCCTTCCTATATAATTATATGTGTGAAGTGAGCTACATGATCAGTTACAGAGGTACGGTATGGTGGAGAGGGCAGTGGCTAGGCACGGTCGGTTAGTGTCCCACAGCTATTCAGATGGTGTAGAAACAAACATAACTCAGTCGAAAATAACAGTCCTAACCATAAATCCTGACAATTCTAATTGTTGATATTATACTCTACCGGATGCACGTACCAGACGCTCAATCTCGTCAAGTCTTCAAGTCGGGCCTTGTAGTCATCAATGTGAACTATTGGGGCACCAGGATTGCCTCCCCTCGACCAAACTGACAAAGATGCTGATATGAGTTGAAAGTATAGCTTTGACAAAAGCTATACCGTTGATATCACAAGCAACAGTTTCTTACCGTCCGTACTGGTGGATTTGACGTCAGACCCGACTGGAGGAGAATCATGAGGGACGGAGAGAGATTTGGCGGAGGGTGATACACTCACTGTCTGTGTATCCATGTCCCGTGTGCTGGCTGCCTCTTTCTGGCGACCACAGCAACTGCACATGAAGCAAACCCACCCGCTTACAAACCACGTCGGCGACGGGTTTTAAACAAACACACGTTGGTTTTGTTTTCATTTCGTCTTAGCTGTTTGACTGGGCGGACGGCCGTGCTATAAAAACAGCAACAACAACAACAAAACCACAAAAACTTGTTGGTGCACGGAAAAGCTGGCGACGTATTTGACAGTAAAAATGTACACAATCAGTGTCTGATAGAAGACCGGAGAAATGTGATTTACTCACAAAAAGATCTGTTGTAACACAGAACGCAAGCGCTGATGCCATGGTGTTTGTTGTACGACAGACTTCTCCTGCTGTTGTTCTCGTGTACCTGCACAACACACAACTACATGTACTCGACTGCCAAACGCTTCATCCACTCAGGGAGACAGTGACACTAATAAAGGCGTTGGACGCATTTTACAAACATTACGAACCTATGAAACCATCAATCGTGAACAACTATTAAGTAAATCAGGTTTGACCATGTTCAATGACTGTCAGAATGAACATAGAGCCGCGCTGTCACAACTTTGTTCTGCGTGTCAGCAGTGGAATCGACCGGTCATACGGCCAGGCAATCAGAACTGCACACGTTTACAAGTGTACATGCGTCAAGACCGGCTCCGCTCCCAAGTCTGCCAGATCTCTGCACGTTTAGTAGAGACAAACAGGGCAGCAGTCCTGACATCTCGAGCGCGGAAGGGCGGAAATGTGGAATTCCGAAGGCACATTTTGACGTTCTGATGAAGGTAACACGTTTGCCGAAATATCAAAGGCATGAAGGGCGTTATTCCGAAGGAGTGGATTATGGTCGGTTACGCCCGACAACACATTAAGGAGATTATTTGCCTCTATCAGTCTATCTGGCTCCCGTGAGTATGCGGCTGTTTTTTTTTCTCCCTCGTACAGACGTGCTAGTGATGACTGAGCGTACACTTCTAATCCACCAAGGAAACCAACCCACCCCAGCTGGAGTCGGTGATGTTACAGACGCTGTAGATGGTGAGGACGAGGTAACCAGAGGGCAGACACAACAGGTACCACAGTCCGTGTGCAAGACACCAGAACTCACGCAGGTGTAGCAGCGCAGCCACGAAGAAGATGCTCACCAGTCCAACAAAGTACAGTGTCGTCACCGATATGGGCAGGTCAATACTGATATCTGTCACGTCAGTAGAGGGTGATGAGAAATGTCACCAATGGATAAAGTCTGAGCAAATATCGATACTGATAGGTTTCAATATTTACGATACATCATGGTCAGTGACACGACCAGTTTTGAAGACAACCGCCGAAGCCGACTCAGAGAGGAAGAAGGCTGGAACACTGACACCCCCCTCCGCGCTCGCCACACACACACACACACACACACACACACACACACACACACACACACACACACACACACACACACACACACACACAGAGCGGCGTTCATGTACCCGTACAGCTCTTGTATGTGCGCCTCACACATCGGACTTGTGAGAGACAAGAAATGAGACTTCACAATCCCGCCATCGTCGGCTACGACAGGGCTATGAGTTCTAGTTAGCTCTGACGCTGTGTGGACTGCTTTGTCTAGACTTCCAAAGGAAAGAAGTCCGAGGAAGTACTGCAGATCTACTTTCAAATGGTAAAAGGTCCTAAGTGTTTCTCAGGTCCATTGCGCTTATGTCCTCGTACAAAATGACTGTAGAGCCGTATGTTGTGTGGTGACATGCTCGGGATGTTGTGTGTAACGACACGTGACATGACGTACGTTTGATGGGGGACAGTGTGGTGGTTGAGGTGCTGCTGTTGGTGGTGGGGGCGGGGCCGCTGGTGTTCACATCCTCCACAATCTGCTCGGCAAATCCCACGGACACCGCCGTCATGGCAACAGCATACAGAAAGGTGTATACCTTAGCCACCTGCTGAAAGAACTGGCATTAAAACAGTTCTTGCTTCCTGTAACATTTGAATGCTTTGCCAAGTCCTTAGACTCAAACCATTAAAATTCTCATCTGATGAGCTTAAAGACGATTTCTTCAAAGAACACCAGAGTGAGTTTCCCAAAAGTGGATTTTGTCAGTGACACCTCCACCTCCATCTACACTCTAACTCCATCTACACTCCACCTTCATCTACACTCCATCTACACTCCACCTTCATCTACACTCCATCTCCATCTACACTCCAACTCCGTCTACACTCCAACTCCATCTACACTCCACCTCCATCTACACTCCATCTACACTCCACCTCCATCTACACTCCATCTCCATCTACACTCCACCTTCAACTACACTCCATCTACACTCCACCTTCATCTACACTCCATCTCCATCTACACTCCATCTACACTCCAACTCCACCTTCAACTACACTCCATCTACACTCCACCTTCATCTACACTCCATCTCCATCTACACTCCATCTACACTCCAACTCCGTCTACACTCCATCTACACTCCACCTTCATCTACACTCCATCTCCATCTCCATCTACACTCCACCTCCATCTACACTCCATCTACACTCCACCTCCATCTACACTCCATCTCCATCTACACTCCACCTTCAACTACACTCCATCTACACTCCACCTTCATCTACACTCCATCTCCATCTACACTCCATCTACACTCCAACTCCACCTTCAACTACATTCCATCTACACTCCACCTTCATCTACACTCCATCTCCATCTACACTCCAACTCCGTCTACACTCCATCTACACTCCACCTTCATCTACACTCCATCTCCATCTCCATCTACACTCCAACTCCGTCTACACTACAACTCCATCTACACTCCACCTCCATCTACACTCCATCTACACTCCACCTCCATCTACACTCCATCTACACTCCATCTCCATCTACACTCCATCTACACTCCACCTTCATCTACACTCCACCTCCATCTACACTCCACCTCTATCTACACTCCATCTACACTCCAACTCCATCTACACTCCAACTCCATCTACACTCCATCTACACTCCACCTCCATCTACACTCCATCTACACTCCAACTCCATCTACACTCCATCTATACTCCATCTACACTCCACCTCTATTTACACTCCATCTACACTCCACCTCTACACTCCAACTCCACACGCGGTACAAGACTGTTCTTGTACGAGTGTATGTAGCCTACAGTTTCAATTTCAGAACTGAGTGGTCCAGTTCTTCACGCTTTACCGTGAGCTGCACATGCTGTGGTGCGTGGATACAGAGAGCAGCGAAGATGACGGCCAGCACCACCTGTAGCATCACCGCCAGTACACCGCTCATACCCCACGCGTACGTCATTCCTCCTGAAACACACACACACACACACACACACACACACACACACACACACACACACACACACGTTGCAGATGGTTTTGTAATACAGTCCAGTTAACATGCAAACAATACAATATTGTCAAGTAAGACAATACACGTAGTCACCATATTCAGAAGGCAGCGTCTTCATTGACAGCTGTGTGAGCGCGAGCAGATGAGAAATCAACACTGACCTGCCACAAATAACACGATGGTACTCGGTCCGATGAGAGTGGAGCAGAGCAGCAGGACCTGGTAGAGGAGGAAGAAGCTGGACACGCGGTGGTTGAACTGCCTCACGTATTTCCACTCCTTCACGATCAGCATCAGGTTGGCCAGGGTGGAGGCGATCCAGCGCCGCCGTTGTTTGTAGAACTCGTCAAAATGGCCGGGGCAGTTGGTTCGGTTTTCTGACGTGGCGCAGTACTCGATTCTCCAGCCGCTCTGAACCTGTACACAACGACCAGAACTAATTCTCCACATCATCGCTACAGTTACTTTTATTGAGAACTTACTCATACACCACTCACTCAGCGCGGACACACAGCAGACCTTGTATGAGGATACCATGTAAACGGTGTGTGTGTGTGTGTGTGTGTGTGTGTGTGTGTGTGTGTGTGTGTGTGTGTGTGTGTGTGTGTGTGTGTGTGTGTGTGTGTGTAACTAACCATGAGTGTACACAGCCAGCGGTCCTCCCCCATGTCCTTAGTGAGGAAGTCGAAGGCGGTCTCCACACGACGAGCGTACTTGGGCAGCACGTCCGCCAGCGCTCGACACCGGTACACGCTGAAACAACCTGGGGCACACAGCACTGACCCCAGCACGTGCTCTGCCGCCTGTACATTGCATACGTCACGCGATGACGTCATTGTAAATCACATGAGAATTTTTAGGCATGTTCTTTTGAAGGATATGCTAAACGTCATTTAACACACCTCTGTCAGTTTACCTTTCAGTTGTTAGCTGTCTGCATATCTGCTGATAACGAACCAGTTTATGGACCAGGGGCCGTGGTCACGACGCGAACGCAAATTTCTTTGCGCAAATAGGTTGCGGATCGTAAGTTCGTACGTGGCTACGTGAAAACTATCTCTTCCGCTAGTTGGCCGGTCACGACGCGCACTTACTGGAAACGGTGTCACGTACGGGTTATTTTTAGATAGGTGTGGGATCCCTGGGATTCCCACGGAAAACACCATCACGTGACCTGCACAAATTCTCCTTCCAGCGTGAAGAGTAAAAGAGTAGAGGGGGTGTGTTCACTACGCGTTCACTACAGAGTTTTTGATCGAGTCGTGTTTATCTGCCGTAGCGTCAGGTTAAATGCGTGGCATGTATGTGGAGAGTGTGATCAGGAGTGCATGCAGGTCGCATATAGACCGCTCCCTAGCAGTCTCTATCTCAACATTGGACCAGTAGAAGCATTTACTGCACGTACAAACCGTATGTAGCAGGCTCACTGGCAAGAAAACCAACGGAATGAACCTCAATCAAAGAACAACGAAAAACGAAAGAGGAAAGGATAACAACAACATCAACAAAACTCTCCACATGCATGCCACGCATTTAACCTGACTTGCTACGGCAGATAAACATGACTCGACCAAAACTCTGAATTCGGAACCCGCACATTTCGGGTCCACAACACAATGAATGAGACCTGCATTGACAGGCATACGATCAAAATGGTGGTGGTTGATTAGTGAAGACTGACCGAGTGCGTTCAGCACTGAACTAGTCCGAAACACAAACAAATGTTAACCCACAAAAAGGAAACTGACAAATCGACCCACGATGTGTGTACGGGCGGCCATACAGGCTTTTGCATTGCAGGGTGCGTAGTGAACTGAACGCGCCCCCTCTACACGGGTACCTCAAGTCGTCCTACAGCAGATTGCACAATTCCTGCAGGTCTCTCCTCCTAAATCTAAACCTTTGAAGCATGTCCACATCGTCGTACGAGTCAAAAGGGTTAGTACGATCGCGGAACACCCTTTCCCGTCGCAATGCTCTTCTCATTTGCAGTTGGTAAATCAAGCGGGCCGCCATTTTTCAGATTTACGCAAAGGCTACGGCACCTTTCCGACAACCTCCTAGGTGGTGTACAATACGCAAGGGTTTCCGAGCGGCCGTAACTCTGCGCAAACGTCATGACCACCCAATTTTATCTCAAATCGTAAGTTACGGACCCTCGCGTGCGTAAATCGGTGGCGGAAAAGTTACGAACGCGACGTGACCACGGCCCCAGAAAAACAATCTGTGCAAACAGCGTGAGTAATATTCTGCACTACTGTTTTTTTGTGGTTCACATATTTGGTGCCGTTGAAAAAGCAGTGAAACTTGAAGACGACCGAAAGGAGATTACACCAACCTTCTGGAACCAGTGCCCGATGGCGTACTCAAACTTCTGGTACCACACGAGAGGTCCGTCTCCCATTGGGTGGGTGCGCGCGCACACTGCTCCGATAGAGTGGTCACGTGTCATGAGATCCATAAGTGCCTCCACAGAGTCCGGTGTAAACACCACGTCAGCGTCAGTAGTCAGGATAAAGCTGTCCTCGTCACGACCTGATGCACACACACACAGTATTACACAACTCTGTAAGTATAATGTTCTCACCTGGCAGCAGGAGAAGCAAGTGCATTTGGTGTGTAGCATACTATTTTCTGTTCCAACGAAAACTACAAAAGTCAAACGTAGACAAACCAGGGACACTCATATTGCAGAAAGTTCCTTATGCCGAGACAAGAAACTGACGAGAACAAAACACTTAATAAGCTACTCGTTACCTCATCGATATTTCGTAGTGCCAGCGCACAAACAAGATTAAAAGCGAAGTTTGATTTTTGTACAATTTTGAACCACACTCTAGTTACAGAACAGCCAACTGACGCTGTCTGGTCACGTAACTGGTAGCATGGGCATGTAAAACAGTAACGTGCATACCTTCTGTGAGGAAGTCTAGTATGTAGGACATGTACATCACTTGACTCCACCGTTTCTTGTTCTTTACCTGTTAAGGAGGGAGCAGGACAAGTGATCAATACAATGGACAGTGAGCATGATTTCGTAGTATGGCATTATTGTATGAAAACTATTTCCGTCTGTTATCAACAAGATATGCGCACATGTGCACAGAGCGACCGAGTGAATAAATCACAAAATTCCCAAACCATGACTTAGAACTACAAGAAATATACAGTCTCTACCGGCCTGTGAGTACATGCTTTTCAAATACAAGGCGCTTAGGCCCGTTTACCATGTAACTGATTTTGTAAGGCAGCAGCACATATAGCACACTTCTGGAATGGTTTACACGAAAATGTAACCACGCACATCTACTAGTACACTGGCCCTGACGAACTAAGTCTTAAACAAAGGTAAGATAGTTTTGTAAGAGGATGGTTATGACACGTACCAGCAGGTTGTCCTTGAGGTGGATGCTGAACGGCATCTGATGGTGTCGTGGACCGGGCAGCATCCAGCTCAGCTTCATTCCGTACGGTGTGATTGTCTTCGTGCACGCCTCGGGACGTACACCTGCCACACACACACACACACACACACACACACACACACACACACACACACACACACACACACACACGGTCCACGCAGACATCATATACGCTTTGGTTGTGCCTTTTGAATGAACAGTTCATTTGACTGTGGACTGATACAGGTAAAAAAAAAAAAAAAAAAAACCCCCCCCCCCCCCCCCCCGGAAAATCCAAACCAAACCAAAACAAAAAGCCAAAAGCCAAACAATAAACAACAAAACAACAACAACAACAACAACAACAACAACAACAGCGACGACGACGGAAAAACTGAAAACATAAAACACCGAGCTGTAGCGGGCCTGGGGCTGTCCATCTTGATCGGTTCACTCAAGCGTGATCGGGTATGGGTTGAACAGATGGAACTTGATGAGGACTGACAGCGTTCAGCTCTCCTGGTCTACACAGCGAGATATTGTTTTCTTAACTCACCCAATGTAGTGTCCAGCAGTGCCACAAGAGTGAGTGCGAACTCGGACAGTTCTCGCTGACGTACTCCTCCGTCTAGGGTGATGTGAGATTCAAAACAGCGACGTCCGGCAGCTTGTGCCTTGTTGATCTCGTTAATGGACTCCAACAGTTGCCGCATTTCATCCTCCTCCTGCAAGAAACATTGTACGTCAAACTCCATAATGATTCGTCAAACTTCGCTCCGCAAAGAAACAAAACCAAAACCAACAATCCCCAAAACAACAACAACAACAGCAACAACAACAACAACAACAACAACAACAACAACAACTTACCTGGTAAAGAACTCGAACCGTTTATATACCACACAAGCTGGGTAGTTCATGCTGCAGCATGTGTTGTGGAACTCGTGGTGTTGATAGTGTGGAACTGGTGGTGTTGACAGTGTGGAACTCGTGGTGTTGATAGTGTGGAACTGGTGGTGTTGACAGTGTGGAACTCGTGGTGTTGATGGTGTGGAACTGGTGGTGTTGACAGTGTGGAACTCGTGGTGTTGATAGTGTGGAACTGGTGGTGTTGACAGTGTGGAACTCGTGGTGTTGATAGTGTGGAACTGGTGGTGTTGACAGTGTGGAACTCGTGGTGTTGATGGTGTGGAACTGGTGGTGTTGACAGTGTAAAACAGGTGGTGTTCAAAGTGTGGAACTGGTGGTGTTGACAGTGTGAAACAGGTGGTGTTCAAAGTGTGGAACGGGTGGTGTTGGAGGTGTTGTGAAACAGAGGTGGTATTCAAAGTGTTGTGGTATAGGTTGTGTTCAAAGTGCTGTGGAATGGCTGGTGCTTAAAGTGTTGTGGAATGGGTGTTCAAAGTGTTGTGGAACGGGTGGTGTTCAAAGGATGAATGGATGGCCGGAGTTCAAATTCTTGTGAAATGGACAATGAAGGACTGCGGGATAACCTGCACATCGGGACTCACCTCTCTATACATGGTAGTACAGATGAACACTTTGCCCTGCTTCCTCTTGTTCGCGTCTGTAGTCTGATATATAACGTCCAGCCGGCGGTTCACCAGTAGATACGTGTCTAGTGCAGGGTTGTTATAGCCAGGCACCCAGAAAACCTGCCAGTAATCATTTTGAAACATGACAAAATGTTCGACAATTTGCGTAATGAACTTCCGCTATGCCCATACTCTAAACTTTCGGCTGAACAGGGGAGAGAGAGAGAGAGAGAGAGAGAGAGAGAGAGAGAGAGAGAGAGAGATGACCCAGTTACTGACCACACTCTCCTGCTGTAGAAGGACAGGTGCCGAGCGGAGAAGACTCCAGCCGAACGTCAAGAGAGGTGCAAGGAGAAAGCAGACAGTGGCCGCCACCACGTAAACCGCATCATCTGTGTCCCATCTGCACGTGCCGCCAGTATCGCCCACAATGGCGTCACATGTATGGCTAACACTGACCACCAGCACGGCCAGGGGTGTGGCCAGCACGAGGGGTGGGGCCAAAGCCCCGCGCATCATGTTCATGTGACACGCCCCAAAAGCCAACACGTACCCCACCAGTCCCGCTCCTATCGCCAAGCCAAAGGCGGTCCATGTGGAGTCGGTCACGTGGGAGTCTAGATTCCAGGCGTCCAGGAAGGCGGTGTGTACAGTGTCGGTAAACACGGCGCCCGGGCCGCCCTCCGAGTCCAGCATGTAGATGAGTGCGGAGACGAGGAAGGTGAAGACAACACGACAAGAGTGCAGAACAAACGCACTCTTCCATGTAGGACCTGACTTGGCTATACTGGTGTCGTCCACAGCAACATGCACGTCATTATCGTGAGTCAAGTCCTCATTGTGAATCGTGTCGCTCACGTCCGTGGAGAACGTTCCGTATGACTGAGAATCTGGTCCTTCAAGCTGTATACGGAAACCCATTCAGTTATCGAAGTTTAGCGGTTAAGTAGCCTATTTTTAAAGAAAGAAATCATATTTGACACCTTTCACCATTCAACGTAATCAGAAGTAGACTCACTTCTTCTTCGTAGGTATGTGGTGGAAAAGGACGCTAAACCCCCAAACCCCCACCCCACCCTCTTCTTCGTAGCTTGTACACGATGTACATACACTTTAAATAAACTAAAACCATTTGGCAGTGCTCGAATTCAAATAATATTTGAAATGCCGGCAAAATCTGTAGAACTAATTTACTGACTACCCCGGCCCGTGTACCGTGAAGTACCCGACTGTAGAAGTGATACAGACCGTGCCGCCGTCTGGCGTGACTCTGGGGGATGTCCCTGACTGCTGTCTGCCGCTGAAGCACTGTTGGAATGGCGGGAACCAGGCGAGAGACAGCACCACGATCGCTACTAGCACGTGCCACACGTTCACGTCAAAGTTGGTAAGAATCAACATAGCGCCCGCCGCCACCACGCCAACCAGACTCAGCAGCACTCCTACCCCCATCACCCCCAGCTCCACCAATCCCACCTCCCCGCCCTGACGTCGGCACTTCCACCCTTGACGCAGACTGTCGAGGGCGGGGAAGAAGAGGGGCGTGGCCAGCAACAAGAGTGAGAGAGGAGAGTCGTACTGTCCCAACACCTTGTAGCACATCAGACACAGACCCAGGGACTCCAGACACGCGCGAACCACTGCCTGTAGACAAGAAAAGAATAAAGATATTATGTAATTTATACATTTTGTCGAAAACACAACGGTTTCGGTTTCCTGTGTTTAAATTCTGCTGTTGACATTCAACATAGGCCACTTTCATCGCTCTCAGTTAAACAGAACGTTTAATTGTACTGATACCCGACTGCAAATGACAATGAAAGTGAGCGACCAGACATAATTACTCGAGTGAACTGACCATGAGTGTATTCATTAAGACTAAGCATTTTTCGACAACCGGTGTGTGGTGTTGATACACTGGGACCGTCAGCCCGGCACGCAAGGTAACAAGACAAAATGGACCAAACAGTGACGTACCCAGATGACGGCTCGCCGTGAGGGCCATGGCACTGTGCTGTCGAGCAGCCCGTAAAAGCCGGCCCGCACCGCGTTCAGTAGTGGAGGCACGGACAGCAGTAAGTACAACACGATGAACTGTGCCGAGTATCTCGTCCAGGCTGCCTCGTCCTCCTGCCCGCTAGGTGTCGCTGCCTGCAGCTGCTTGCTGAGCACGAGGACGGAGAGTTTGACGCTAATCAGACACACCAGGAGGGCAAGCATCATGGCGATCGTCACCACCCACTTCACTATAGCCAGTACCACCACACCGCCCTTCTCACCCCCCTTCCGCTGTCTCTGGACCACCTCCACTTTCCACTCGCCCTCAACCGTCAGGTGGTCGTTGTGAGGGGCCGTGGAGGGGATTGTGGTGATGCTGCTGACCGAGTTGTAGGTGTTGGAAAAGCTGTTGCTGCTGGTGGCGCTAGAGCCGGACTGTCCGTGTGGGACGTACTGCTGTCTCTCTGTGATAGTTGACATGGGCTCATAGAACTGAGGACCGCCTATCCGCCGGTTTGTCAGCCTCCCACCGCCTGGTGTTTCTATTGTCCCGTCACTACTGCTAGGGATATTGCCGTTCTTGCCTTGCCGAGCATTGTGTGTGTCCAGTACCTGACCGGCAGATTTTGTTTGAGGCTGCTTGTAGTGTTGAGATTCCATGTTGCTGGAAGGTGAACCCGACGCTTGCTGTCTTTCGTGGTGACCATCAGATGTTGCAGCGTTGTCTGCATACTGAACATGGGCGTCTACGGGCAAGCGGCTAGGCTGATCTGGAGCCGCAGGGGAAGTACCCTCTTTATCCATAGTTAATGTACTTGTACCAGTAGATGAGCTGTGATGTGAGATGAAGTCTGTATTGTGTTTTTTGAAGCTACTCCAGTGAGTCTTATGAATGTCAGCGTAAGTCCTGTTGTACGTGAGCTTGGGAAAGCAAGACCATGAGCCTGGGGAGTCTTTAGGAGATACCGTGCCGGTTACAGCGGCCGCGCAGCAAAGTGTGGTTGGCTCGTCCACATTGGGATTTCAGGACACGACCTGCAAAGCAGTTTACTTTAAAGTGACCACACGCAAGCTGACAATTAGGGAACACTGGTACACAGGGCATTAAAAAAGAACTGATCTCTGTTTTATTTTTTTCATGAGGCAGCCGACCCTTCTCATCCATTCGCATGTGCTCAGGGTTGGTTATGTCGGATAAGAAAATAATCTCCAGTTCTCCTACTTAGTGTCACTGGGCTGTCAGTACAGAGTGTGCAGAACTAGCAGCCTACATCCTGAAGTGAGTGTAATCATGACTGTGGGCAATTCACACCTGAAAGCTTACATCATTTCTAGAGCTGTCAGTGAACCGGTTCAAAAATCCAAACCGGTTTTTTACCGGGTTTTTTAAACTTCAAACCGGTTTTTTAAACCGGTGTTTCTTTCCGGTTCAGTCATCACCAAAAGGTGTATGAGGTCTGCAAAAATATTGGCGTTTTATGCGATGCATGTTCATATATATATATGTGCGACCACGTCACTGAAAATTCTCGGAAACCGAAAGTAGCGCACAATTCTAGGAAATCGTTTCGAAACGCGTGGCTTTCCTTTCAGTTTCTGTGTTCTTCAGTAATTGCGTCATAACAACTTATCAAATATCAATCATATCTCGCTGCAGCCCCACCCTGGAAGGCTAAATTTGACAGAGTGCAAAATTACAGAGTTGACCCTTTCTTAGTTTCTTAGTCCCTTTCACACCCATAACCCAACCAGCAGTTTCACATCAATGCGGAAAAAATGTCAACAACATTACCCCCCCCCCCCCCCCCACACACACACACACACTCCTCCTCCTCCCCCAACCCCAGCTTAGGTTACAGAGTAGGATACAGACGAGACTACAAGATCTGCAGATACGTTACAAGAATTCCAGCGGCCGCCAAGAAGAAATTAGAAGAAAAAAGATGACTTAACTGAACTTTAGTACGTGTACTATGACCAAAACACCGGTTCGCGGCAACTCGAACCGGTTCGGCGAACCGGTTCAAATGGGAACCGGTTATAATCGGTAAACCGGTTAACCGCGGCAGCTCTAATCATTTCTGCACTGTAAAGCACTAAAGGGGTGAAGCGTGTTATAACTATGCACTAGTACATTTCTGTCAGTGCTTTATGACTGAGCCAGTTTTCCACACTTCCAACACTCGCTTCTACACAGCTTGGCTTGATATGTTACGTTCATGCAGACGGCATGCAGCAACGCACCTTGAGAAAGTTTTATTATTATTATCATTATTTTGTTTTGGATCAGGAAACAGGACATGTCAGTACAAGTAATGCACGCCTGAACACAACCCGTGTCCGCGACAACGGTCATATGACTACAAAATACCAGTTGGAGCGTCCCTTCTCTCTCTCTCTCTCTCTCTCTCTCTCAGTAGTGGAAATGTGGGAACCTTGCGGACTATTGATAGCGCCTAACTAGAGTTTTCCTTTCCGTCATAAAGCCTTTGTCACGTGCACTATGTTCGGTACTTGTTCTTGCTGTCGTCTTACTGATAACAACTGGGGGGGGGGGGGGGGGGGTCTGTCGTCTCGTGAGGTTCTTACCAAGTTTATTGCTTTTCTTAGCTGACGCAAATGATCAATAAAAAGAACATCATAACTGTCACAAGAAGCGGGACTTATTTGTTTACAAGGTAACCATCGTCAGCTCAGTATACTACCTTCTTTTTAAGTCCACTGGACTTACGGTAACACGTACAACAGTCATTTACAGACATAGTGCCACAGCTATTGGACTGGGAATCAGTGATCAAGCACATGTGTTTGGCGCAGAGGCAATGGGTGGGTGGGATAGTGGGTGGGATAGTGGGTGGGTGCCGCGGTGATAATTCACTTCCTGTGCCCGTCCGCCCCAAGTGACGGATTCAATGCACAATGATAAGCAGGCTAAGCCAGTGTCAAGTGTCGTACTGCACTAGCGCGAGCGTTACCACTGTGTGCAGTGTGTGGAGTATGCGTCAAGTAGCCTGTAACACGGGGGTTAATGTCCTTTGTGTCACGTGATATGAAAATGTCTGAGGAATCGCTACTTTACGAGGAGAAAGCATCGATATCGCTCTGCGTGGTTTTCAGTTGCTGTTAATGCAACGAATCGGTAGAAATTTGCCGACACAGAGCGATCTGATATCGATGCTTTCTCCTCGTACATTAGCGACTCATCGAACATTCTCAAGTCACATGACACAAGGGGCCTTATCCCCCCTTTATCCCCAGTCACAGAGTTATCAACCTTACTGCCGGTGTAACACACGAGTGTACTCCCCATATGCTCCGGGGCACTTCCCGCTTTAAAGCTGGATGTACTCCCTCCAGTCTAAGCCAGACATACTCCACCCTCACACACCACATTCACTCACAAGCTGGTAACACACACCACCAATGAAACAAATCGTCAGTCTGCATGTAGTGTCGACTCGAGGCAGTACATCCAGCTTGTCCAGCTTGTCCAGGTGTGCCCCGGAGTACTTCTCGTGTGTTACACCGGCTCAGTGCAGGCGTGCTGCCACCCAAAGCATGTTTGGTTGTTTTTTTCCCTTTCCTTCTCATGATCACGTGATTACAAGATACAACAAAACCACCGACAACCTGTCCAAAAGCTTTACAAAAAAGCCCAATCATGCTCAGCTCTACGTCATCAATCTCTGACTTGTTCACATAATACAACCAATACAACTTCCATTCACCAAACAAACAAACAAACAAGGAAAAACAGTAACGCTGGTGCACACTGGTTCTTTTGGACACAGTCTAGTGTTTAGGTGAGTTTAAAATCCGGATTTGATGTGTTCGTGACTTGCCTGAAACGATCTCATGTTAACGCTTCAATAGGCGTGTAGAAGACGGATCGAGTAGCGTGTGCGTGTGATCTGACTTTTCCTGGTTTTACACAATGACCACACGAGAAACACTGACCAAAACACACTAAATGCCAGTGTGTTCGGTAAATCATGCAAAACAATGAAAGTAAAACAAACGACACAAACAAACAAAACAACAAACGAGCAATCCCCCCCCCCCCAATATTAACAACAACCAACAGCCCCCCCCCCACCCCACCCAAAAAAACCAAAAACAGAACAACAACAACAACAACAACAGCAACAACAACAAAACACAAACAAACAAAAAAACCCTCCAAACACCCCCGCCCCCCCCCCAAAAAAAAAAGAAAACAAAAAGAAGCCAACAACAACAACATCAACAACGACAATGACAAAAACAGCAAAACATTTGTAACAACAACTAGACAAAACGCATCGTCGACCTAGGTTAGAGACTGAAGTACGGTAAGGTAACGACGTACAGTCTAGTACATTGCGATATCACGTAACACAGAGAAGGAAACCCCAAGCCTGAGCCTTTATCAGATGGCGCCGGTAACAGTGTATGCTGCTTCCGATTTCTCACATGTATTCTGCAGGCCATGCAAGAAACGCAATAAATCAGGAGGTACCACGAGAATGTATTACCCTGACAACTAGTTAACATACTTACGTTCCGAGAAACCAGGCCGCCATCGGTCATGTTCAAAATAGGCTGATAGTTTTGAAAGTGCGACTGAATCGGAAGTGAAAAAAAAGCGGTGTCTTCAGCGAATCCTCACGTCTCTCCGTTGTTATGTATATATCGCACCCCGAGTAGAACACCCCTTGTAGTATCTCTGTCTCCATGAACCGACACATGCTTAGCAATTTTTGTCTACACAGCTGACAAGTGACAGGTGTGTGACAAGGAAGGTGTATGACTGTACAATAAAGCACCCCCCAAAGCATAATCGTGTTCCTAATGCAGGGAAGAACCCCGCTAACAAACTGCTTTTGGAGAAAACTGACCCGACGTTTGTACAGCAGTCCAAACGGAACGCTTGGATATTTGATTCCTGACTCGGATATCAGTTGCACGCAACCAAAACACTAAACAGCTTTAGCGTAGCGGATCTCTATTCTCTGGTTGCACCATGTCCACAAAGGACCAAGAAGGGCTGGGCCAGTACACACAAAAGGAAACGTTTTAGAGCTCCACAAGCACGCATGCTGACATATGTGCCAGTTAATATAAAACTTCCTTGTACGGAACCGAAAGCCACTGGCACAACCACCATATTTATCTCATACAGTGTGTGTACAGATGACTTGTCTGTTCTCCGAATGAGGCCCGGTGGCCTCCCGTCTGCCGGTGAAGGACGATGAAGGTTTCAGTACGAAGTGTAGCACCATGATAATGCACGCCATTCAATGTGCTTTGCTACATCATACTGCATATTCCAGCTTACTTGTAAAATCGTCAACAAATAGATAATGCATAAAGCAATACTGATTCTGATTACCAGACGTTAAAGTACAATAAAATACAACCAAAAGCGACATGCGTAATATTAAAGAAGAAATGTGACGTACAGTAGAATCCCGAATAATAATAACCTACCTGTAATCCGAGCGTCACTCCGACAGAACTATGTACACCTGTGACGAGGGTAGCCTGGCATGCAGGTAAAGATCGAGCGATTTCGTACGCTGGTACCGCCCCTCTATTCGCTTGGCCGATCACACCCGGACCCGGGGCTTCGGTTGTTATTTACCACAGCCGTGTGACTGGAGGCGACAAACAAGTCACAAGTCATGTGGTGCAGTTGTCTATTTCTTTACAACTCAGGTCCCCACTTCCGCAGTCCTTGTGGGGACAGACTGGCTGCCATATCCAAATGCTTATAACACCTGACACGCTGTCAACTCCCTCCTGTGCTTATCTCGAGACAGCGACGGTGGGTGGGTAGATTCCGAAAAAACACGCACATGATTGTTGTTAACACTGTCTTAGTTAAACATACGGCCCACATGACCGTGCTTGAACACCGGGAAAACCTGTCTGATTTTGTGCTTCTCGTTCGCAGAAATCTCCGTCAGTCTGGAGGAGTTTGTGATGGACTGACTTGCACTTTCGACAATTTATTGTGGCATATGCGTGAATCTTATTTATCACGTGCCACATGTGTGACAGCTGTCCCAGGTGGATTGTTCACTGAGTGTCAGTTTACATCAGTGTCTGTGTCAGACAATGAAACACAAATCGTGTATATTTCTGTCGTCACATGGAGAAAGGACCTAAACGTCTATCATATTCACGGCACTTATGTCTTTTTTCCAGACGGCTGGAATCTATTTTTTGGCTTGCTTGGTATTAGCGAGGCACTCAGGCAGGAAAACCTACAACCGACAGACGATCAACACACGGGACTTGCTGTCCTTATCACCCCTTTTGCTACACGTGACGTTTGTTCAAACAGTTTAGTTCATTCTGGTTCAGTCTGTCTTAATCTAGCCGCGAAATAGCCTCTGTTGCTTGCGCGGCGTAAAGCCCCAAATAACTAACTAACTAACTAACTGTCTTAATCAGACAAGAACAGCGCCACGAAGCAAAAGCACAGGGTAGTGACACACCCCTCTGCTGCACTTGAATCAACAGATGTAGTTAAGTGGTTCTTTCCCGAAAACAGCAGCTCAAGACAGTAATAGTGAAATATCTATTACAATTTGAATAATACTAGTAATAATCATCACTCGTTCTTTCGTCAGCAGACCACCGAAAAAAAATCAAGACCAGCATTTACTTCCCAAAATGAAACAATACGTTAGTGAATAGTCGACGTTTCTGAAGTTCGCAG
This sequence comes from Batillaria attramentaria, assembly GCA_018292915.2. Classification (NCBI taxonomy): domain Eukaryota; kingdom Metazoa; phylum Mollusca; class Gastropoda; family Batillariidae; genus Batillaria; species Batillaria attramentaria. The sequence goes on from JACVVK020000054.1 coordinate 19,983, forward strand.
TGTCAAAATTATGCAGACGTTTTTGAAATAAACTAGAGAGAGGTACTAGCGGCGATGGAACGTTTCTACATTGAAATCGCGGGAAAATAACAATTGTTAGTGTGAGTTGAAGACCGGTCTGCCAGTGAACAGATTTGTTTTGGATTTCGACTGAGTCGTTCTTTCGCGCAGTTTGACGATATTTCCCACGGTAATTCACGGGCATCTGAGCAATGTAACAACAACCTGACCCGACTGTTTAGTAATAAGTGTAACCGGGTGTCAGGGGTCATCATCATCATTAGCTTGCTTTACGTCCTATGGCTTTTGGCCCTTAAGGACAAGTTGTTCCTGGCGTGTGTCTTTGGCTGCTTGGCTAGGCGAGTGTCTTTGGGGTGTGTGAGGGCTGATTTGCTTAGCTTTGGTCAGCGTCAGAGGATCTTCGCTTGGCTTTCAGATGCCTGGTCTGGGTTTGTTTTCCAGTGCCTCAGTCTGTTCTGTCATCCGTACTTTTGCCTTTTAGATTATCACTGGGGTGTCCCCTCGCTTTTTGGGTTCAGAACCATTTTGTCAGATCTGAGTGTCAGGGGTCCGGTTCATGCAGGCTACTTATGCGCCCAGCGCGGGCCGCAAAGACAGCACGGCCCCAAGTGCAGCGGAAAGCAGAGCACGTATGCCAGCCACGGCGAAATTTGTGTTTGTTAACACATGGAAAACGAACCACAGCGGGCGTTACATAATAGCTAGAAACTTCAAACAAAGTGCATCTAAAAAAGCGTGAAAAGTACTTTAAGACTACAATAGTTTCAGAACTCATCAAAACACAGACAATTTTCTATCGCCGATTAAGTAGTGTAAAGACAGGGACCACGCATTTGAAAAGTGGTGAAAATCGCAAAATACGCCCATTAAACTACAAAACAGCGCTAAAAACAAAACATGATTAAAATGTACAAACTGTCAGGAAACTACTGCAGTTTACAGAATTATCCTAAGTGAAGGGACTACGGAGATATTTGACACCAAACAGACATAAACAAACACAACTAATTGACACGCGCGCCACCGCGGATACGCAACACTGCGCGCGTGGCTAGTGGGCAGTACACACTACACAGGGCTGGCCAGGGAACAAAGGCTGATGAACACGGGTGGCCGGGGACGCGTAAGAACGGGTGGCGAGAGGGACAGTGGGGCTAAGAACAAAAGGGGATACAGCAGCACAACATTGTAAACAAAAATATCAGTAAATGGGGGCCGGGTATGACCCGGTCTCATGAGTATTTACCGTAAAGAGACTGTAACAAAACAAAGACTATAGATCAGCTACATTAGCAGAGCGGACCTCTGCTGTAGTTTTCAGTCTGAGTCAGCGCAGACAACGCGCGCAGACTTTGATGTCACGTGACTGACGTAACCATGATCAGGGTCCTGTGGCGGCCGGGGGGGGGGGTGTAAACTACCACAGCCACGTGAAGAGATGTTCAGTCAGTGAGTCTCTTTTGGCAGGAAGTATATGAGAGGAGCACGTGCATATGGTGGGTGACGCCGGCACTACGCTTTGTTCCAAGGAAAACTTCAAAGGTCGAACATAAACGTTTTGATCCGTTTTGGCTGATTAAAACTGTTCACTTACGCTGAGACAAGTGTGACAATCAGAAACTGGAAAGAATAATACCCATTTACGTCATCCAACACCAGATGTATTCTGAAAGCTCACTGGTTTAGGCGCGGAAAGGATTAATCCTGAAAGCAGCGAAAATTTAATTTTCTACAGTTCTGAACCGCATTGTAGTGCCCTTGTTTAGGTGTTGTAAATTTAAAAAAAAGGAAGTCCACTGCCAAAGACAGCAAATTCAGATGAAAAACCCTGAAGGGTTGTAGTCCTGTCTTAACAGTGGCGTTTTCTTAATGAGAGCGTGTTTTTTATGTTGTTTCCATAGTAATGGAAACAACATAATAGGACGGGCTAAAATTTCCACGTTCATAGGCAAGCATCTGTGGTACAAACGCACGTCACTGCCGATCTCCCGCAGAGACGATTATGCAAGTGTAACTCTGACAATGACGTAAGAAAACTTGCGTCATCGATGCTGACGCGTATGGTGTTCCGAACGCAGTTCTCCTCCTCAGTGAGTGCCGTCTGTGCGGATGTGTGTGCGTGTGTGTGTGCGTGTGTGCGTGTGTGCGTGTGTGAATTGTGTCCGGGCCCGTTTCTTCGAAGATACTTAACCGAATGGCTTCAAATTTGGGGTATCCAAATTTATCAAAATGTTACATTAGACGATTAAAGCGTGTGATGATTGCTTAAGTGATTTGGGAGTTATCGCCCTTTTGAGACAAGTTGGTTGTCTTTCGTGTACAGGCGTAATATTTATTTAAATCACTCAATTTTTTGGCAGTAGATAGCTTGAATACGGACTCTGAATTGACTCACTACTAGAAAATGGTCGCTCTTATAGTTTTCATGTAAACCGAGCCTGAGTTGACATTGCATGTGAACCCAGTTCAGATGCCTATTTCTCCGAAAATACTAAACCGATCGATTTCAAATTTGGGGTTTCTAAATGAATCAAGATTGTTGAATAGAAGGCCCGATCCAGGTACAATTGCACACATGATTTGCGAGTTATCGCCCTTTTCAAAAAAAGTGGCTTTCTGGCGTTTAAAGGCGTAATATTTACCTAAACCACTCCATTTTTGGGACATAGATAGCATGAATACGGACTCTCAACTGAGTGAATTTTGGATGTTGTCGCTTTTATACTTTTGGCGTAAACCGTACCTGATGAAAGTGCTGGTGAACACACTTTAGATCTCAAAATCGCTCCTACTATACATAGATAATGAGCCTGGGGTGCCATAAAAATATACAAAAAAAATTAGAAAAATTCACTGCAGCCGTTGTCGTCAGTTGACTCGAAAATTTGTACTCGAAGCACATTTCCTTTACACAAGCCACACGCCTCACAAACATCGCAGAAAAGGCACACGCGCACTGACGCAAAACTGTATCAGCGTCAGTTTGCCGACGTCATGTTTGATTGACGTGGGGGTGTGTCGTCACTTTTCGGAAGTTCTCTATTTGTAGACGGGGAAAGCGGGAGTTTCATTGATGTAGTGAGCTTTGTTTTTCCCACTGACTCTCACTCAATAGCATAGTAGAGTGAGAGAACACCACATAGGTCTCAATGGAGCACATGCACAAACGCGGCTCGCGCAAGTCTGCGTGCGTGCGTGCGCGCGCGCGTATGTCTGTGTGTGTCTGTGTGCGCGCGCGCGCAGCAGACATAACACATAGTGAAAAAAACGTTCGCCGCGCAGACTTGTCTGTTAAACACATTGAGCCGGTATAAATTCGATCTTTACACTGCGCAGCAGCAACACTTCAATTTTCATGGGGCTGCTTTCATTGCAAGAATTGTATCCGAGTCAAAGTTATTACGTCAAATGTATTATGCGTCATCCCAATGAGGAAAACGTCATAGATTTCAAAGAAAACAACTTGACGTCTCTCTTCCAAAACCAAGATTGGTCTGACAAGCCCGGTCAGTTGTTTCCATTGAGAGAGAGAGAGAGAGAGAGAGAGAGAGTGTGTGTGTGTGTGTGTGTGTGTGTGTGTGTGTGTGTGTGTGTGTGTGTGTGTGTGTGTGTGTGTGTGTGTGTCCTCCCGTATACATGGCATTACAAACAAGATGGCCACTGACCAGCCCAATATGTTGTTTCCATTTAATCACCTGCTGTCGTCACGGTCGTTCTTTTGTAATGCCATGTATACGGGAGGACACACACACACACACACACACACACACACACACACACACACACACACACACACACACACACACACACACACACTCTCTCTCTCTCTCTCTCTCTCTCTCTCTCAATGGAAACAACTGACCGGGCTTGTCAGACCAATCTTGGTTTTGGAAGAGAGACGTCAAGTTGTTTTCTTTGAAATCTATGACGTTTTCCTCATTGGGATGACGCATAATACATTTGACGTAATAACTTTGACTCGGATACAATTCTTGCAATGAAAGCAGCCCCATGAAAATTGAAGTGTTGCTGCTGCGCAGTGTAAAGATCGAATTTATACCGGCTCAATGTGTTTAACAGACAAGTCTGCGCGGCGAACGTTTTTTTCACTATGTGTTATGTCTGCTGCGCGCGCGCGCACACAGACACACACAGACATACGCGCGCGCGCACGCACGCACGCAGACTTGCGCGAGCCGCGTTTGTGCATGTGCTCCATTGAGACCTATGTGGTGTTCTCTCACTCTACTATGCTATTGAGTGAGAGTCAGTGGGAAAAACAAAGCTCACTACATCAATGAAACTCCCGCTTTCCCCGTCTACAAATAGAGAACTTCCGAAAAGTGACGACACACCCCCACGTCAATCAAACATGACGTCGGCAAACTGACGCTGATACAGTTTTGCGTCAGTGCGCGTGTGCCTTTTCTGCGATGTTTGTGAGGCGTGTGGCTTGTGTAAAGGAAATGTGCTTCGAGTACAAATTTTCGAGTCAACTGACGACAACGGCTGCAGTGAATTTTTCTAATTTTTTTTGTATATTTTTATGGCACCCCAGGCTCATTATCTATGTATAGTAGGAGCGATTTTGAGATCTAAAGTGTGTTCACCAGCACTTTCATCAGGTACGGTTTACGCCAAAAGTATAAAAGCGACAACATCCAAAATTCACTCAGTTGAGAGTCCGTATTCATGCTATCTATGTCCCAAAAATGGAGTGGTTTAGGTAAATATTACGCCTTTAAACGCCAGAAAGCCACTTTTTTTGAAAAGGGCGATAACTCGCAAATCATGTGTGCAATTGTACCTGGATCGGGCCTTCTATTCAACAATCTTGATTCATTTAGAAACCCCAAATTTGAAATCGATCGGTTTAGTATTTTCGGAGAAATAGGCATCTGAACTGGGTTCACATGCAATGTCAACTCAGGCTCGGTTTACATGAAAACTATAAGAGCGACCATTTTCTAGTAGTGAGTCAATTCAGAGTCCGTATTCAAGCTATCTACTGCCAAAAAATTGAGTGATTTAAATAAATATTACGCCTGTACACGAAAGACAACCAACTTGTCTCAAAAGGGCGATAACTCCCAAATCACTTAAGCAATCATCACACGCTTGAATCGTCTAATGTAACATTTTGATAAATTTGGATACCCCAAATTTGAAGCCATTCGGTTAAGTATCTTCGAAGAAACGGGCCCGGACACAATTCACACACGCACACACGCACACACGCACACACACACGCACACACATCCGCACAGACGGCACTCACTGAGGAGGAGAACTGCGTTCGGAACACCATACGCGTCAGCATCGATGACGCAAGTTTTCTTACGTCATTGTCAGAGTTACACTTGCATAATCGTCTCTGCGGGAGATCGGCAGTGACGTGCGTTTGTACCACAGATGCTTGCCTATGAACGTGGAAATTTTAGCCCGTCCTATTATGTTGTTTCCATTACTATGGAAACAACATAAAGAACGACCGTGACGACAGCAGGTGATTAAATGGAAACAACATATTGGGCTGGTCAGTGGCCATCTTGTTTTAGGATGTGTGTGTGTGTGTGTGTGTGTGTGTGTGTGTGTGTGTGTGTGTGTGTGTGTGTGTGTGTGTGTGTGTGTGAGAGTGCGTGTGCGTGCGCGTGTTATCGCTGTGATATTATATATCTTACTATTGGGACATGTTATATTGTGTATGTGATTGTTGTCTCTCTTTTTTTTTCTTTTTTTTTTACGCCGCAACCGAATTGCCTCCTCTTGAGGACAATAAAGAATTATTGAATTGAATTGAATTGAATTGATACTTGTAATATTCAGTGGAAACTGTGAGCCGGTGATCACTGCAGACAGACAAGGACTGAGCCAGGAAAAATGAACGATGCTAACAGGAATCTGCGTGAGGGGACGCGACACGTGAGATGTAGTTTACCACGTAACGGAATTAAAAAAACCAACTCATTTACTCATCAAATGATTTGTTTGTTTACATAATTTGTCGGGTGAAGATTTCCGAATTGGGAAAATGGGGGGGGGGGGGGGGGGGGAGAAAGTCTGAATAATCCATGAAAGAAAGAACCCAGTTTGACAATCAGATCAAACGAAAGGCGCCTCGTTCCCCCCCCCCCCCCAAAAAAAAAAAATAAAAAAAAATCCGAGATGGAATCGAACTCAGCCTGTCACTGTGGTGACAGGAGTGCACACACACACACACACACACACACACACACACACACACACACACACACACACACACACACACACAGAGAGAGAGAGAGAGAGAGAGAGAGAGAGAGCTATGATAAATTTTCACCCTATGATCGGCGGTATTACACGTGACAGTGAAAGCGCTGACTGAACAGGGTTATGATGAGGAGGCCTACATTTTGACCCAGTGAGTCATTTACTTAACATGATATCAAGACAGTTTCTCTGGCTATCTCCACAGTCACTGTGCGCAAGTGTAGCTGGGTCTACTAGCTGTTCTGCCAAATGTTGATCAAACATTCGATTTCATTAACTCTCACCAACACCGCTTCATCTATAGATGAAAGGGCTACAAAACATGAAACTTCAACCATGTACTGAGAACATTACAATTCACACGAACATGATCATTATACTTAAATGTAAAGCATTCACCTGCTGTAACTGTCATGATCAGTGGTTATTGTGCATGGCAACATGCGTATACAAACAAACGAAACCTCCACACACACACACACACACACACACACACACACACACACACACACACACACACACACACACACACACACACACACACACACACACCACCACCACCACCACCACCACCAACAACAACAACAACAAGGGGAGCCGGGGTGGCCGAATGGTAGAGCGTTGGACTTTCAATGCTCGGGTCGTGAGTTCGAATCCCGGTTGGGGCCAAATATTTGTGCTGGCCTTTTCCTCGCTGCCGCGTCTTTGATATCACCCTTATGTGGTGGAAAAGGACGTTAAACTCCCAAACACCAACCCACCCACCCACCACCAACAACAACAACCAGAACAAAAGACACGAACTCGATGAACTGCAAAAGTATCGTTATCTCTGTTTTTGTTATTGTCAGTGTATTTTTTACACTGAAGAAAGCAACTTAGCCAAGCACAATGTAATAGTGGTCATGTGTTTTGTCTCTGAGCATGTGTTTGAGCCGTTCAATATTATCGTATGCAGGAGTCCCGGAAAAGTCAGAGCTCTAATCTTCAGGTGCAGGAAATGTTGACGTTGTCAGTCTAACCAGAGAGAATGTATACTACACAATACTTGCTCTCTGATCTAACCTCGGATTGTACCTTTGACAGTAAATAGCAAGTGGGCTGTTGCCAATGGTCATAATCATGATAATGTAATGATATCATCTCTGCGGAATTCCTTGACGTAATCAGTAATGTGATTGAGATCGGTCCAAACAACATGTCATGTAATTTTCCTGATTCGCTGTATAGGTACAAATGAGACGGTAACTGGTAAGATCTAGGTGTCTGCTACATACGTTATGCTTTCTGTTGTCGCTGAACGACCAAGTTACCTTTAGAGTCAGGAAAACCAGTCTTCTGCTACATACGTTATGCTTTCTGTTGTCGCTGAACGACCAAGTTACCTTTAGAGTCAGGAAAACCAGTCTGCTGCTACATACGTTATGCTTTCTGTTGTCGCTGAACTGACGACCAAGTTACCTTTAGAGTAGAGTCAGGAAAACCAGTCTGCTGCTACATACGTTATGCTTTCTGTTGTCGCTGAACTGACGACCAAGTTACCTTTAGAGTCAGGAAAACCAGTCTGCTGCTACATACGTTATGCTTTCTGTTGTCGCTGAACGACCAAGTTACCTTTAGAGTCAGGAAAACCAGTCTGCTGCTACATACGTTATGCTTTCTGTTGTCGCTGAACTACGACCAAGTTACCTTTAGAGTCAGGAAAACCAGTCTGCTGCTACATACGTTATGCTTTCTGTTGTCGCTGAACTGACGACCAAGTTACCTTTAGAGTCAGGAAAACCAGTCTGCTGCTACATACGTTATGCTTTCTGTTGTCGCTGAACTGACGACCAAGTTACCTTTAGAGTAGAGTCAGGAAAACCAGTCTGCTGCTACATACGTTATGCTTTCTGTTGTCGCTGAACTGACGACCAAGTTACCTTTAGAGTAGAGTCAGGAAAACCAGTCTGCTGCTACATTTCAGATTAACAAACCAATACATCAGCCGCCATCATTACTATCATCACTGCCAGCACCACTGCCACACCGACGAGCACTTGCAGTACAAAACATAGTGTCTATTATCTATCTATCTATCTGATGCCTCGCCACGTGTAAAACGCCATGTTTTGTTCTTCTTCCTGCAAGTAATGTGTGTGCCTATCTTCCAGTCCACGGCCTCTCCTGCATACGGTGGGAGCTGTGACGTGAACACTTGATACCGATTTGATACATGCGTGTGTACACGAAGGTAAGACCCCAAGTACTGTAAGCATGTCTCGGGCTGTGCCTCAGGATCTGCAGACGGTTACCTTAAACCAGTGGGCGAAATCCCTTTCAAATTCAAATTCAAAAATACTTTATTATCTGTTCTAAAATACATTTTAAAACAGAAAACTGTCTTCAGACATGCAGTCGCTCCGCTCCTTATACTAAGATCATAATGTAAAATAAATCACACACACACACACTCACACACACACACACACACACACACACACACACACACACACACACACACACACACACACACACACACACACACACACACTGATATAATACAAAATAAAAAAAGAGACTAAAAACGAATAAATAGATACTTTTAACTAAACGAACGGTCGTCCATTAGTGCTTGTGACTCTCGTTATCGGCATCAGGGTTAGGCAGGTCACCGTGAGTCGTTGATCTCACAGCTATTGATAGTCGTCACGTATTACAGTACTACTGATAACTTTCTGTATACGTACATAACATACCACTCTGATGATTACACCAGTCACATGGGCTGGCCTGATGAGACTGATCACACTTGACTCGAGTGATATCGCGCAGTGTTACACGTTTGTCCAGGCTGTTGTTTGCGGCTTCCAGCATCTCTGTTGACCATGCTACCAGCCAGCACTCACTCAACAACTAACAGCTGGTGACAGGTCATTATCTGGCCGCAGCGAGTGACCGTCCGAAGGTCAGATTGACCTGTACCTGGTGCTAACCAATAACACGTTACTTCACCACACTATGTCCTGACACTGAACAAGGCAGAGACTAGGTCAAGACTAGTGTCCGCTGTCTGGCACGGGGATACTGTACAGGTGCAGGTAAAACCAGCGTAAAGGTACGTTCACTTCTTGTCGTTGATCAGCCGGCATGGACACGTTCACTTTATCTCTGTATTTGATGTTAATCCCTCACTTTCAGTTTGCAAAAGCAAAACCTCTTATCTTGCGTAATAGCTCTACAACTATCTGCTGGCGAATTCTCTCACATCCGTTAAAAACTTGGCTGGCAGACTCATAAACCAAACAATAAAACCACCGGCGACAACGACTAAACTAATAATGAGAAATTAATAATATCAATGTAAGAAAGAAACGATAACATGAGAAATTAAGAAGAAATTTAAAGTAATTCTTATTATTATCATTATTATAATTACTTAATTAATTAAGTTGCACGTACACTGCGACTCATATTATATGATATCATTCACAAAATGCAATCCACTTTACAGGGCCCGTTAGAGGACGGGCTAGCTCAGGTGCTTGAGCTGGCGATCAGATTGTAGGTTCAAATCCCGGCAGAATCAAAAGTTCTAGCCACAGATGAAAGAGCTGTTTACAGTACCCCGTTGTTCAAACGACCTCCTCATCGTCGTCGTTGTCATCCTCCCACTTTTCCACCCCCTCACCCTCCTCCTCCTCATCAGCGTTGTCGTCGTCTTTGTCATCATCACCAGCAACATCAGCATAACGACGACCACCACTAACGTCTTAACTGTTTAAATTGTATTTTAGGAGAGGCGGTCATAATGAGCAGCACAAACCTGCCGTCAAAGTCTACTTCTCCTAAGGTGGCCGAGGACATCTACCCCATTGACTCCAAGACTGACCCTCACCCTCCCGTTTTTAAGGCCGCTCCTGACCTTCGCCTTACCATGGACGACCGTATATTAGCCAACCGCAGTTCACTCTCAGCACAGTCTGCTGGACCTCCACACGCATCTCCACATCAGTCTGATGACCAGACTCATCAACAAGCCCAGCAACATCACTCGGATTCTTCACCCAAACCTACAGACGAACGCAGCACAAAGCTGTACCTTGCCACAAACGATGTAGCGGAGGATAAACTGGGCGACAGCGAAATCGGCACTGAAACAACCGGCGACTTTCTGGGCGGGGGAAGCCGGATCAAGAACAGACGCATCGGCAGCAGTCCGCAGGTCTACGAGACGATGCCGACCATCTCAGAGAACAAGGCGCATGATGAGCACAGGTCCGCCACATCCGAACCAAGCACTAGCGTCAGCAACAGTTTCTCTGCCACCTACAGCGCCAGCCGCACATCCTCTATCTCCAGCAGCACCAGCAACCCTGCGGCCCTTCACAACAGCCACCTGACGGTTGAGGGCGAGTGGAAAGTGGAGGTGGCCCAGAAACAGCGGAAGGACGAGAAGGACGGTGTGGTGGTACTGGCTATAGTGAAGTGGGTGGTGACGATCGCCATGATGCTTGCCCTCCTGGTGTGTCTGATCAGCGTCAAACTCTCCGTCCTCGTGCTCAGCAAGCAGCTGCAGGCAGTGACACCTAGCGACCAAGAGGACTGGACCACATACTCGGCACAGTTCATCGTGTTGTACTTACTGCTGTCCGTGCCTCCACTACTGAACGCGGTGCGGGCCGGCTGGTATGGTTTACTGGACAGGACCGTGCCGTGGCCATCACGAAAAGCTATTCTCTGGGTACGTCTCTAGTGCACAGTTATTTCTGTCTTTTGAGTTAGTTAGTTAGTTTTTTAGGGCTTTACGCCGCGCAAGCAACAGAGACTATTTGGCGGCCATCTGTCTTTTGAAATGAGCCGACTGTGGCGTGTTGTTACGACACAGAGCATGTGTATAATAAAACCACACCATTTGCTTGCATCTCAGCACAAAAATAGACTGAGTTCAGGTTAGAAATTAGCCAAGGAAACAAATTTGTGCGTATTTTAACAAACTATTGCGATACATGTACAAGAAATGCTGTGGTTTGATCGTGACTGGCAAACTTTACAAAGACCATATTTAATTCCTGATATTCTTTAAACATATTGCGATGGAGTATCGAAGTACACACTGAAGTTCTGTCAGAGTACGACTGGTACTTGGTGAGTTTGCTGTTTGTCTACAGGCTGTAGTTCGCGCGTTTCTGGAGTCCCTGGGTCTGTGTCTGATGTGCTACAAGGTGTTGGGACAGTACGACTCTCCTCTCTCACTCTTGTTGCTGGCCACGCCCCTGTTCCTCCCTGCAGTAGACAGCTTTCGTCGCATCCACCATCGCCGAGGGACGGTACAGGTGGTGGGTGTCGTATTCGCCGGTCTTGGTGTGGTGGCCACGGTCGTGCTGATGGTGACTAGTGGAGCAATGGACGAGGGAGTGTGGCGAGTGATCGTCGCTTTCGTAGCGCTCTCCATCGCCTGGCTCCCGTCCTTCCAGCAGTACATTACAGTGGCGGCAGCTAAGACAGGAGAAAAGGAACCTGCCATGGTAAGTTTGTTTTTACTGCGGCTGTAATTGTTGTTTTGTTTGTTTGTTTGTTTGTTTATTTGTTTGTTTTTTGAAAGGAGCTAGCGATAGGGGCGTCACGTGGTAAATAGTCGCATGGAAACAATGTTCTATCACTTTCGATGTAACCATCGAATATGAAAACCCGGAAAGAGGATACTTTGAAGTTGGAAAAACGACAGGCCTAATGTTTTCTGTGTTGCTGAAATCTCAAGAATAAAAATATTTTTCCCGCATCCACAAGGTACAGTAAGCGCCCTACAAAATTAATGGCCAATTATCAACGTCATCAAAATGGAAATTTCGATTTCAGCATTTCAATAGAATTTGATCGGAAAGCAATTATACACTCTGGCTGGTTTGAGTGTTTCTGAAGAATAGTAAATGCCGAGAATTACTTGTCAGATAGGAAGCCCAGGTCAAACGTCAAATGACCAATTTTCACCATTTTGACAGTGACCCCCCCCCCCCCCCCCCCCCAAGCAAAAAACAAACAAAAAACCCAGCAACAACAACGAACGTGACGTGTGTGTGTGTGGCAGGAAGAGGCGAGAGAAGTCACGAACTACAACACCTTCAACAACACCTTCAACACCAACCTCTCCAACAACGACGACACAAACACTACGAGCGGCGTCAGCAGCAGTGTGACCACCAACCCCACTCAGGTGACCGAGCACGAGAGTAAGTCAGACGACAAGGAGATGGAGCTGAGTGGCGGGGCGGAGGTGCTGAGGCCACGCGCTACATGGAAGGGGGTCTTCATAGTGCACTCCTGTCGTGTTGTCTTCACCTTCCTCGTCTCCGCACTCATCTACATGCTGGACTCGGAGGGCGGTCCGGGCGCCGTGTTTACCGACACTGTACACACCGCCTTCCTGGACGCCTGGAACCTAGACTCCCACGTGACCGACTCTACATGGACCGCCTTTGGCTTGGCGATAGGAGCTGGACTGGTGGGGTACGTGTTGGCTTTTGGGGCGTGTCACATGAACATGATGCGCGGGGCTTTGGCCCCACCCCTCGTGCTGGCCACACCCCTGGCCGTGCTGGTGGTCAGCGTCAGCCAAATGTGTGACGTCATTGTGGGCGATTCTGGGAGCACGTGCAGCTGGGACACGGGCAATATGGCTGCCATTTACGTGGTGGCGGCCACTGTCTGCTTTCTCCTGGCACCTCTCTTGACGTTCGGTTGGAGTCTTCTCCGCTCGGCACCTGTCCTTCTACAGCAGGAGAGTGTGGTCAGTAACTGGGTCATCTCTCTCTCTCTCTCTCTCTCTCTCACACACACACACACACACACACACACACACACACACACACACACACACACACACACACACACACACACACACACACACTTCACGTATTAACTTTGTGCAGTGTGCAGTATGAGTCGTGTTGTGAACTGTTAATTTCCGTGTGACAGGTGTTCTGGTTACCCGGCTATAACACCGCTGGACTAGACACGTGGTTACTCGTGAACAGACGGCGTGACGTCACAACCCCCGATACCTCTGACAAGACGGGAAAGAAGAGTAAAGTGTACATCTGTACCACCATGTACAGAGAGGTTCGTTCTCATTGTCTCTCTTGCGATTATGCCGCTCACTTTCCGAGATAGCTTAAAACAACAACCAACCAACCAACCAACCAACCAACCAACCAACCAACCAACCAACCAACCAAACAATAATAAACAAACAAACAAAAACACTGACAACAACCACCACCCAAACCCAACAACCAGCGACGACAACAACAAAAACAGCAACAACGCTCAGTATTTCACAACACAGTCTTAAATAATAACGTACTGTTTACTCAGTAAAATAGACATATCTCAATTTTTTTTCAAATACCCTTATTTGGCGGATTGTCACTTCTTTTCTGGTCGTCGTATACTTCAACCGCCAAATAAGCAAATTTGAAGTTATCTGAGAAATACTTTTGAGTGAATTTGAATGTCTCTTCCTCATCACAACTATCAGCATCATTACCATCACCACTGGTTGACTGGTTGGTTGAGGGTTTAACGCCTTTTCGCCTCGTATGACGGATAAAGGGAAAGGGGCGAGGAAAAATCCAGCACATAGTTTGGGCTCCCAAGCGGGACTCGAACTTACGACCTAAGCATTGAAGGTCCGGCGTTATACTAGCTCGGCTATCCCGGCTACCATATCATAACCAATGACAAAAATACAAAATAAAAACCTGACCAGGCAGATAGCATGTACGAGGGGAGTTCCGAAAATAGACTTGCAAAGACTGTTCTAGTTGCAGAAAATCAGTTTAAACGGATTTGTAGACCATCTTTTGATTAACTCTGACCTCGAATATCGGGGTGATCTGACGGCTAGACTTTCTGTTGCATGGTCATAGCTGAAACGCGCCCTCGACAAACCCTTGGTCGACCACTGTAGATTAACATCACATTCAAACAAGTCGCGTTGACACACAAAATAGTAGGAGAGTCAGTTCCTCAAAATGGACACCATGAACCGAATGCACTCCGCATTTTTTTTCCAGCGTGTAAGTGTTTTAGAGATGACACGGGTCGAGGCTTGTGGACGGCACGTGCAACAAGGTTCTGACAGTTCAACCAGTCAAGTGTGAAAATTAATGCCTGTGCCTAATTACCATGTATAATTCGGGCTTATGATGATGATTTGTCAGTGATGTTTAGGCATTGCTGAATTGATCATTGTTTTCTGATGCTTAATAACTATATCGATTCTGCACATAAGAGTCAAACTGGACTTAACCGAACTGCTAAATGGCGACTTGCTTTCAGAACAGACAGGCGCACCAGCCTTTTGCATCCAGTTTTGGTCTCTTGACCATTCACAGCCAGTGCAACAGATTCAATAGCGCAGTGTACCCCTGATTCGTTCTACCCCTCATGTTTCGTTTTGTTGAAAATTAATGGGTCTAGTTATGATAATGATTGTTTTTACACTAAACTGTTAAATAAATTGGAAAATACCTGCAGAGGATTTCAGGTTTCAGACAGGTTCATGTCGCACATCTTTTGTTGTCAATGTTTCTGCGTCTGTGCTCGGCGGCAGTACTTTTCAAGGGCCAGCTGTGTAAACTGTGATATTTAGCCCGCCATCTTTAACTGCCACCCCTGAAAATATAAGTTGTGGGTGGCATAAATATCACAGTTTACACACCTGGACCTTAAAATCTAGACTAAATAAAAACAACGAACGATGGTGCACCTGCAAGAGCATTCACTATTAAACATTTCCAACACATATACAAGACATGGTTCCAAACAGCTCCAGTTTGATTCTTGTGGGATACCGTCATATGAAAACAACGCGCACAGAGGGAATGCCCTGAAGTAGAAATGTCCAAAAACGAAGTATGTGTCTAGTGATTGGTCAGTAGAGTATATATACATGTCCTTGTTTCTTGACCACCAAATGTTGCTGTATTGACAACACAATCGTGTTGTGCAGGCGGAGGACGAGATGCGACAACTACTGGAGTCCATTAACGAGATCAACAAGGCGAGGGCAGCCGGACATCGCTCTTTTGAGTCTCACATCATTTTTGATGGCGGAGTGCGTCAGCGGGAACTGTCCGAGTTCTCTCTTACTCTGATCGGACTGCTGGAGGAGACACTGGGTTTGAGAATTTATAATTTGTACTCTAATTACGACTTAGGATGATCAGCTCACACCGTGTTAGGTAGAGACGCTGCGACGAGTGTGTCAGTGATCTGCCCCAAAACCGAAAAAAAATAAAAATTGAGACCTCTCTTATCCTTCTTTTTATTTTATATGCATGAAAAATGGGTATCGCATGCAGAAAAAAGAACATTTGGTACTTCCGCCCGTGGTGTGACCGACCGTACAGACTCAGGGCGTCAGAAAGCTATGCTGGTGCAAGTGTCACACTGGTAGATACTAATGCTCTTGTCATTTAGTACACAGTCTGGGGATACAGCGCACTAGATGATGTTTTCCTGTCGCGAAAGATACTTCAGGTACTATGAATCGTATGATTTCTGTGTGACAGGTGTAAGACCTGAAGCGTGCACCAAGGTGGATACACCATACGGCCTCAAGCTGAGCTGGAAGCTGCCTGGTAACAGCGGCAAAGACATGTACTTCAACATTCATCTGAAGGACAGCCTCAAGGTATGCGTGCAGCCTATTGTTAGCTTCATAACTTATTTCAAAGTGGCAAATAATGACCCTAGTTTCCCCGACGTGATACTTTCCCCCAACGATTCCTTCAACTAATAAAAACACTATCAACATTGCACTTTAAAAAGTTTATGTTGTCCTTGCAACTGTGTATCCAACTATGTACGCCAGAAGTGCGCTAGTTTTGTTCTGCTATTGACACTTCTTCCGTTCTGCTTCCCGTCTGTTACTGTTGTCGCTGCATGTGAGTCTTACTACAAGAACGCAAGCCTATGGAGCAGTTGATGAAACGTGTCAAGTGTTTTTTTCTAGGTGAAGAACAAGAAGCGATGGAGTCAAGTGATGTACATGTCCTACGTCCTCGACTTCCTCACAGACGGTATAGTGCACGGACACAGAGCGTAATATTGTAGACTAGGAGTAGTGTGGCTTCCTGGCATTCATTTCTATACAATGACCTTTGTTTGTCTGATTTTGTGAACACCAAAGAGAGATCCTCAGGATAATGTTGTCCACATCTCACCTCTTATGTGACACAGTAATCCTATCCTTAGTTTTGGCAAGAACTTGATGTACGTTTCTGAGATTATGGGATTGCTCAGAATGTCGTTGGAATAAAGGGAAAGTAGCAAACAGTTTAATTGTCAAATCAAATCGCGGCCAAATAACTGTTTACCTGTGACCTACTAAGGCAGCCCTGGTGCCCTGACCTTCACTCGGGATCATGGCTACACAGCTCGCTTCGACTGTGACGTCACCACCATCTAGTCTCAGCCACAGGTTGGAAAATTGACAAAGATACGTCATTTATCTCCCGGTGTCCATGTCTTTGGCAATATAACCTGCCATGAAGTCTGTTGACAACACGCAGAAGATGTACAACTAAACCGACGATAACCAAACTAGGCTAACGTTTCCCGGGAACTACTTTGCGGATGTGATCAAATGTTGACGTAGTGCTTCGGTTCCAATTCGGTTGTTTCACGTGTTTCGCGCGGCGAAGAGGTTGTGGTTGCTCACGAATCACGCTCGTAGCACACGGATCGACCTACTTGCGCGTAGTGATTATCAACTGTGGCAGAAATGAGATGAGAGGCGACATCAGCTCGTGCAGTTTGGATCATGGCCTGTCTGGTCGATGTGGCAATGTGTGTGTGTGTGTGTGTGTGTGTGTGTGTGTGTGTGTGTGTGTGTGTGTGTGTGTGTGTGTGTGTGTTCATCAGGTCGTGACGAGGACAGCTTTATCCTGACTACTGACGGTGACGTGGCGTTTACACCGGACTCTGTGGAGGCACTTTTGGATCTTATGACACGTGACCACTCTATCGGAGCAGTATGCGCGCGCACCCACCCAATAGGAGAAGGACCTCTCGTGTGGTACCAGAAGTTTGAGTACGCCATCGGACACTGGTTCCAAAAGGTTCTTATTGTACCCCTTTCAAGAGAATCTATTGGTCACGTATTAGGACATTCTTTGGTAGCCTACGTCTGTTTTGAAATTTGTCCATTCAACAGAGTGTCTGACCGTCACGTCATCCAGTCTCCGAGTGATTACTTCGTTGTGTTGTGTACAGGCGGCAGAGCACGTGCTGGGGTCAGTGCTGTGTGCCCCAGGTTGTTTCAGCGTGTACCGGTGTCGAGCGCTGGCGGACGTGCTGCCCAAGTACGCTCGTCGTGTGGAGACCGCCTTCGACTTCCTCACTAAGGACATGGGGGAGGACCGCTGGCTGTGTACACTCATGGTTAGTTACACACACACACACACACACACACACACACACACACACACACACACACACACACACACACACCGTTTACATGGTATCCTCATACAAGGTCTGCTGTGTGTCCGCGCTGAGTGAGTGGTGTATGAGTAAGTTCTCAATAAAAGTAACTGTAGCGATGATGTGGAGAATTAGTTCTGGTCGTTGTGTACAGGTTCAGAGCGGCTGGAGAATCGAGTACTGCGCCACGTCAGAAAACCGAACCAACTGCCCCGGCCATTTTGACGAGTTCTACAAACAACGGCGGCGCTGGATCGCCTCCACCCTGGCCAACCTGATGCTGATCGTGAAGGAGTGGAAATACGTGAGGCAGTTCAACCACCGCGTGTCCAACTTCTTCCTCCTCTACCAGGTCCTGCTGCTCTGCTCCACTCTCATCGGACCGAGTACCATCGTCCTCGTTGTCTCAGGTCAGTCTGTCAACCTATGAAACTCTTGCCTAACGGCCCGTACATTTGGACCATGATGATATGCCACCAACTCCACTTCTCTGTTGGCAGCTTTTTTCCCCTGCTATACATATATTGAACCTCACCGCTGAAAATGTAGCCATGAGATAAACGATCATAATAAACATGTAATTGCACGAGCGATCAAAAGAGACAGGTGGCCAAGGTGTGCTGCCCTCTTACCTCACCTGCTCATTTAAAACTGATCTCTCTCTCTCTCTCTCTCTCTCTCTCTCTCTGCCTGTCTCCCTCTGTCTCCGTTTCTGTGCTTAAGCGTGACTGTATTTGCAGGTGGTCTGTCGTACGCGTGGGATGTTGACATCATCGCAACAGTTGTTCTACAGATCCTCCTGTGTATCGCATTCGCCATCCTGTGTGTCCGCACCAGCCAGACTACACAGCTCCTGGTACATTAAACGACTTGCTGACACCTACCTGTCCACTTAATCTGTCTGACAACTTACCTCTTCAAGTTTAGGCGGAATGCCTCACCATAATTAACCTTTCACAAAACCCACAGTTACTCCCTCGAACTTCAAATCTTGAGGCGGCGTAAAGCCCTAACTAACCAACTAACTAACTCCAAATCTTGAGGCGGCGTAAAGCCCTAACTAACCAACTAACTAACTCAAATCTTGAGCTATCTTTGCTACTGAAACCAAGCTTAGATTCGCGAGTTTCTGTTTACAGGGCGTGCTTTCACCATATGCTGTGAAAGGGAGCGATAAAACAACAGAAAGAAAAACCGTGTCGATGAAATCGTTAGCGTACTTTTGCGATGGAGATAAGCTGGTTACCCCGACCACACAACATCTATGTAATTTTGTATACTAAACGGAGAGGGATAATATTTCGCTTTTTATTGACAGTTTCTTTTTCAAGGCTTTACAGAAGCAAGATTAGTGAAGACTAAAATTACATAGTTTGCACGTTGAAGATCTCAGTACACGTTGAATATCTCGGTACACGTATCCATCATATGCAGGTGGCCAAGATTTACACGTTCGTGTACGCTGTTGTCATGACGGCCGTATCAGTGGGAACAGCGGAGCAGATAGTGGAAGATCTCAACAACAGTCCCGGGGACACGGGTTCAGTGCCTGTCCCTGGGGAAAACGGCAGCGAGACTATTATCACCACTCTGGGGCCGCTAAACTCAGGTAGCACCACCTCCCTTTTCTACAGTGTTCGTCCGTTTTCCTCTGTGGTCCTGTAACTGTATTAATTTTGTATTGTAGACTCTAGATCTTCCAGATTTTTGTAAAACTTTATTCACTCAGGGAAGTCACAACACCAGCAGGGAGATCACGAGACAAGATATAAACAAGCATCCTCTGTCAGACGACCTGTGTGAGACGAACACCAAATGTGTAATTCGCTGACAAAATCTGTAAATTTCGTCACTGCCTCCGATGCAGTTGACGTCATCTCTCTCTCTCTCTCTCATCTCTCAAAAACTGTGTTATTGCCAATAGATCTAAAGACACTGGATCCACTAGCGTAGTGGATCTAGTGCCTTTGACAGATATGGCAGATTTGAAAAGAGAGAGAGAGAGAGAGAGAGGACAACAACAGTGATGTTGCCAGGAATATTTTTTCTTCGGCGATTTAGCAGAAACAGCCATGAAAGTTTCGGCTTTTTACAGAAAGTTTCGGCTGTCTCTGCCGAAGCAGTGTCACAAGTTTTTCGACTAGATTCCCTACTGTTACGTGCTCCCTCCACCTCCATGAATTAAAGATGTTCTGTAGATACATGTCCTCACCGAAAGTTGCGTTTTCTTGGAAATTAGTCCAGCCAGCACAGGAATCTCGCAGAAACGGACATAATCGAGCCGATTCACTCGTGAAAACTTTGGCTCGGCCAGCCGACATGACAGACAGATTATCGGCTTTTTAAAATAAAATTCGGCTTTTAGCCGAGATCCGACCCCAAACGACATCCCTGAACAACAAAACCGACAAAAATAGCAGATGTTTGGAGACAGAACTTTATGGGGTGGGCCCATCCCTCTTTGTTTCTTTCGGTTACGCTTTGGCTCATTTTATTGACTGACATATATTATAAACATTTAGGCCAGAGTCAATACACACACACACACACACACACACACACACACACACACACACACACACACACACACACACGCACACGTGTGTGTGTGTGTGTGTGTGTGTGTGTGTGTGTGTGTGTGTGTGTATGAAATTTCCCATCACCGAACCAGTGCCGTGTGCACTCCCTGGGGCACAGTTTTTTTTTTTTTTTTTTTAGGGGAAATTACTTTCACTTTCCGTAAAAGGGAACTGCATTGTGAAGTGTATGGCGTGTGTTTGACAGATATAAGTCTTGACCTGCCCGTATCGGTGACGACGTTATACTTTGCCGGACTGGCCGCCATGTTTGTGGTGGCCGCGCTGCTACACCTGCGTGAGTTCTGGAACCTGGCTCATGCATTGTGGTACCTGTTGTGCCTGCCCTCCGGTTACCTCGTCCTCACCATCTACGGCGTCTGTAACATCACCGACTCCAGCTGGGGTGGGTTGCTTACTGCTTTGCCTTAGCAGTGAAAGTTATTATTGTCACTGTATTTGACCAGTGCAGACTCCACTTACAACGACTTTACGAAAAGGATGCTTTTTGTCACGTATCACTAGCCATGCCAAATCCTTGCTTTAACCCTTTTGTAGATCATCGGTTGTCCTCTTTCACAGATTTTTAAGTTGTTTCTCTATAGAGAAACAACTTTATGAGACGGGGCAGATTTTGCTACTTGCAGCAGCAAGTTTCAGTGATACAAAACAAGACTGTGACGTTTCTCCACACAATACTTACTTTCACGCACACAGTGACGTAACGAAATCTGCGTCATAGACACCTTACGTGCACACTATGCTGCTGCGTTCTTTTTGGCGGGAATGACGTGTGTGTGTCTGTGTGTGGACGGATGTAATGATGGCTATCTCTTAATCCACCTCGTTGGAGGCCTTTTTACTTTGAGATAAAATGGGAATTCACCTTCTCCAGACCTACCTTTCACGATTTTTAGCCTGCCGCATTTTCAGAAGAGTTATCGCCGATTTTTAACCTTCGCCGTACGTCGCCTAAAAACTTACACGGCGTACGTCGTGGGTGAAAAACTACCCATGCTTTCTAAATAGGCGATTCACCTACTATTCCTGGCCGTACATCGTGGGTAAAAAACTACCCATGCTTTTTATATAGCAGATTCCTCGACTATTCCTGGCCTTACGTCGTGGGTAAATAACTACCCATGCTTTTTTCTATATGAACGATTCACTGATGATACGTAGAAAACAACAGTTCTGTGAATAAAATGACTCGCAGTACCTATACCTTCCACCGTTCAAGCGAAGCAGTCCATTGATGCCGCAGCTGGAGTCAATACTCCAAGCGTATGTCAAGTTGAGAGAGAGAGAGAGAGAGAGAGTGATACTTTACGCACAGGTCTCTGTTACTGTCTGTCCTTGCGACACACACACACACACACACACACACACACACACACACACACACTCCATACGCGGACAGACTTACATGATGACACAGATGTTTGATTTCATTTCTGGGAGCTGATTTTGTGGAAGTTATGTAACTGTGTAAGTAAGTTCAACACATTCCTTTGTTGCTGTGCAAAATAATAAAATAAAAATTCTGGGTTCTGGACAAATCAGTTCTCTGTCTCTCTTTGTCTCAGACAGAGAGAAACACACACACACACACAGCTACATGTACCTGAAATTGCGAAGATCATCCAATTATACTGCCTGTTTTCGTAGCACAGCTCTGTAGCTCTGACAGGTTTTGTGTAAGAAAAATATTTCCGAGGTAGGGGTGGTTTGCATATAAGGCCAAATATCTATTAAAAGACTCCTTCAAATTATTCATCATTCCGGTATTTTTGTCACTTGTGCCAACTGCACATATGACGTGAACTACTGCACTATTATAGCTTTAGTATTCAGAATAAAAAGCTTTTAGATAAATACATTTTTTCATGTTTCTGCGAAAAGCGCCGGTCAAAAAAGTTCCAATATTGCAATTTCGTAAGTACAATTCAAGGCACTTAAGTCCACGTTTCATCAGCTCTCTAGATCTTCCAGATTTTATGTCAAAATTAATTCAGTCACGGAAGTCACAAAAGCAACAAGGAAATCACAAGATATGAAGTAGCATCTGTCAGACGAGCAGCGTGAGGCTGACGTCAAATGTTTGGTTCACAGACAAAATCTGCAAGTATCGTCACTGCTTCCGACATTTCATCAGCCCTCTAGATCTTCCAGATTTCATGTGAAAAATAATTCAGTCGGAGAAGTCACAAAGCCAACAGGGAAATCACAAGACATGAACAAGCATCCTCAGACGATCTCAGTGCTAGAGGCTGACGTCAAAAGTTTAGTTCACGGAATTGACGTCATCTCTCTCTTTCTCTCTCTCTGTATGACGACCTGCCTGAGGCTTACGGCAAATGTTTACTTCACGGAACTGACCTCTCTCTCTCTCTCTGGGGAGCCAGGGTGGCCGAATGGTAGAGCGTTGGACTTTCAATGCTTGGGCCGAGAGTTCGAATCCCGGCCGCTGGGGCCAAATATTTGTGCTGGCCTTTTTCTCGTTGCCCCGTCTTTGATATCACCCTTATGTGGTGGAACCCTACATGGTCCACCCCTTGTCGTGGGGTAGTGGCTTGTGTACCTCAATGACCCAGAGAACTATGCCAGCAGGAGCACGTGCTCCTAGCAGGGTCACCCAAGCTGGACAGGTCGAAGGGTAGAGGTCAGACGAATGTGGACCACCTCTCCAAGAGGCTAAACGGGTTTGCGTAGGGTTAACAGCCCTACCTGTAAAAAACACTAAGTTACTGAAGCATCGACAGCAACAAACCGAGACATTCACCTGGGCGAGGAAGGGTCTCCATCCCGGAGACCTATGACGCATTGCAGTGAAAGCCGAAAGGAAGCTGCAAGGCCGACCCCCCTTCTAACACCCAGGACAACAACGAGAGTAGCCACATGGAACATCAGGACAATGTATGAAGTAGGAAGGACCATACAAGTAGCAAGAGAGATGAAGAACTACAAGATAGGAGTACTGGGACTGAGTGAGACAAGGTGGCTACAGACAGGACAGCTGAGATTTTCATCGGGAGAGCAATTGCTGTACTCGGGACACACAGAGGATGGAGCCCCCCACACTGAGGGCGTGGCCCTGATGCTGGCACAGCGGGCTCTCATCGGCTGGGAACCTGTCAACTCCCGCATCATTACAGCCAAATTCATCACCAAGAAAAAAGACATCAAGCTGAACATCATCCAGTGCTACGCTCCCACCAATGATGCGGAAGAGGAGAAAAAAGATGACTTCTACCAACAACTGCAGACAGTGATAGATAGAGGAGGAGCCAAGGACATGACCATACTGATGGGAGACTTCAACGCCAAGATTGGATCAGACAACACAGGCTACGAGGACACCATGGGAACACACGGACTGGGACAGATGAACGAAAATGGTGAGCGCTTTGCAGACTTCTGTGCCCTGAACCAGCTAGTGATAGGAGGCAGCATCTTCCCACACAAGCGCATCCACAAGGCCACATGGAGATCACCGGACCATGTCACGGAGAACCAGATTGATCACATCTGCATCAGCCGGAAGTTCAGGAGATCGTGGCGGGATGTGCGCGTGATGAGGGGTGCCGATGTATCATCAGACCACCACCTTCTTGCAACAACATTGAGACTTCGGCTTAAGAGGCACACCAACGCCAACAACACACGGACCAGGTACAACGTTGGACTACTCAGGAACACAGACACACAAGCAGCATTCCGGATCAGCCTTTCCAACAGGTTCCAGCCACTGCAAGACCTGATAGAAGACAGTGAAATGGACATCGAGACACAGTGGGAACACAGCAAGAAACTCTGGCACGACACATGCGAAGAGGTCCTTGGCAAGAGAAAGACCCAACATAAGGAATGGATCTCTGCTGATACCATCCAGAAGCTGGAAGTTAGGAAAGAGAAGAAAACTGCACTGAACACGAGCCGAACAAGAAGAGCTAAGGCAAAGGCACAAGAGGAATACACAGCAGCTGACAGAGAAGTGAAGAGGAGCACCAGGAAGGACAAGAGGGACTACATCGACAACCTGGCCAGTCAAGCAGAGGAAGCAGCCCGACAAGGGAATCTAAAAGACCTGTACCAGGTGACCAAGAAGCTCGCGGGCAAATTTCAGCAGACAGACAAACCAGTGAAGGACAAGAATGGGCACCCACTGACAACAACTGAGGAACAGCTGAAACGATGGGCAGAACACTTCAGGGAGCTGTTAAATCGCCCCATCCCTGAAACACCACCAGACATCCCACCAGCAGAGACAGAACTACCCATCAACTGCGACAAGCCCTCTAAGGCGGAGATCAGGAAAGCCATCATGACACTGAGAAATGGGAAAGCTGCAGGGCCGGACGAGATACCAGCAGAAGCCATCAAAGCAGACACAGAGACAGCCGTCAACATGCTGCACAGCCTATTCAGCAAGATCTGGGAGAAGGAAGAGGTGCCAGCCCAGTGGAAAGAAGGGATCGTCATCAAGCTGCCAAAGAAAGGGGACCTCAGGGACTGCAGCAACTACCGAGGGATCATGCTCCTGTCAGTGCCAGGCAAGGTTCTCAACAGAATTCTACTGGAGAGGATGAGAGAGGCAGTCGACCCCATGCTCCGAGACCAGCAGGCGGGCTTTCGCAGGAACAGGTCCTGCGCTGACCAGATTGCCAGCCTACGCATCATTGTGGAGCAGTCGCTGGAGTGGAACTCCCCCCTCTACATCAACTTCATAGACTATGAGAAGGCTTTCGACAGCGTAGACAGAGAGGCACTGTGGAAGCTGCTAAGGCACTATGGAGTTCCTGGGAAGATCATCTCCCTGATCCAGTGCACCTACCAAGACATGAGCTGCAGGATTGCCCATGCTGGCCAGTTGTCAGAAAGCTTCGAGGTGAAGACCGGAGTCCGCCAGGGATGCCTGTTGTCCCCGTTTCTCTTCCTCCTGGTCATCGACTGGATCATGAAGACCACTACAGCAGGCAGGAAAAACGGGATACAGTGGACACTCTGGACGCAGCTAGATGACCTCGACTTCGCGGACGACCTGGCGCTCCTGTCTCACAGCCACAGCCAGATGCAGGACAAGACTACGTGCCTGGAAGCCACATCAGCCGGAACAGGGCTCAAGATCAACAGGAAGAAACCGAGCTGATGAAGATCAACACCACTGCCAACACACCAGTCACAGTCGGTGGAGAGCCCATCAGGGAGGTGGAGTCTTTTGTCTACCTGGGGAGTGTGTTTGATGGACAGGGAGGCACAGACCGAGACGTCAGCCAGAATCGGCAAGGCAAGGGCAGCAATGGTCATGCTGAAGAACGTCTGGGCATCCAAAGTTGTCAGCATAAGAACCAAACTTCGCATCTTCAACTCCAACGTGAAGTCAGTTCTGCTCTACGGATGCGAAACATGGAGGACAACGAAGACGATGCAGCAGAAGATCCAGACATTTCTCAACACCTGTCTGAGGCGCATCTTCAACATCCGATGGCCAGAGAAGATCCGGAATGAAGAGCTGTGGGAGCGAGCGGGGCAGGAACCAGTGGCCAAGCAGATCCTGCGGAGGAAGTGGGGCTGGATTGGACACACCCTCAGGAAGCCAGCATCCAGCACCACACGCCAAGCCCTGACATGGAACCCGCAGGGGAAAAGGAAGAGAGGCCGGCCTCGCAACAGCTGGAGGCGGGACACTGAGGCAGAGCTATGTAAGCAGGGGACCAACTGGACTGGAGTGGCAAGACTAGCCCAGAACAGAGTGCGATGGCGAAGGGTTGTCGATGGCCTATGCTCCACGCGGAGCTAAGGGCCTAGGTAAGTAAGTTATGTGGTGGAAAAGGACGTTAAACTCCTAAACACCCACCCTCTCTCTCTGCCTCTCTCTCTCTCCCTTCTTCCCCCACCCGGTCCCACCCCAAGTCACGTGGCTAATCGGTCGAGGTCGTAGAGGATCTAGTGTCATTGGTAGAACTTGGAGAGGGGAGAACCGACAACAAAACAGACAAAATAAAATGAAGTTTGGAAAAACAACTTTGTAGGACGGGGCCGTTCCTCCTTGTTTTGTGTTTGACGCACGTTTAGCGTATCCAGGGACAAAGTGAACACGAGTTTACAGATAGAATTGGAGAAGAAGGGTAGTAAAATCGACCATAGAGAATTAAAAAGACACGAAATCAGTGTAGCTGAATCACAACCGGCATTAAGTCTTTCATATCTCTGTGGATCGCAGTTTTCGAAAATTGAATTTTCGCTTTTTAAGTGCACGGCTTTAAAATCGGCACATAAGACAACAAGATGGCCACCAGCCCAATATGTTGTTTCCATTTAAATCACCTGCTGTCGTCACAGTCGTTCTGTTGTAATGCCATGTATCCGGGAGGACTCTCTCTCTCTCTCTCTCTCTCTCTAATTGAAACAACTGACCGGGCTTGTCAGACCAATCTTGTTTTTGGAAGAGAGACGTGAAGTTGTTTTCTTTAAAATCTATGACGTTTCTTCTCACTGGGATGACGCATAATACATTTGACGTAATCACTTTGATACAATTCTTGCAATGAAAGCAGCCCCATGATAATTGAAGTGTTGCTACTGTGTGTAAAGATCGAATTAATACCGGCTCAGTATGTTTAACAGACAAGTCAGGGATTATGAAAAGACTCGTCCGAAAGCCCGCAGACTAGTGAAAATACCGTCGGACTAGTTAAATTGTTTTACCACTGGCCCGCCGGACTAGTTGAGATTACGAGGCAAAGCTTGCTCTATTTTCACAGAGCTGAATGCACAAGGTACTGTCAGCGAGCCTCTCTCTCTCTATCGGAAAAAAAATTCCCAGTATGTAGTACGCTTTCCGCGAACGGTGCAAATCTCCCCTCGCTACGGTCCTGGCAAGACAGCGAATTAATTTTGTGTGCACGCGTGACCGCGGACAAAGACAGGGCAATTAGCGCATCGCCCCCGAAGCTCCACTGCAGCTCTGCGGGTAGTTATCACCTCATCCGCCAGTTCCGACGTCCTTTACACCTGTCAAATCACTGACCATTGTTTTCACAAGACAACTTATCACGCGTAGGTCGGTGCGTGTGAACTGACGTGTTTCTTTGTGTGCCGGTGTGTGTGAGCGAATTAAGGCGGACCGGATATTAATTTTGATAGGTATCGTGGGTACTAATCCGGCCCCCTTGTTTTCGTGTTTGACAATAAAGACAAGCCAATCGTATTCTCGGTGTCGAATGACGTTGATGACACAATTCAATGAATCACTGAATCAATGAACATGGATTCCATCTTTTTTCCGCGCCTGTCTGTGTGTGCGTGTGCGTGTTGGGGAGAGAGGTTGTGTGTGTGTGTGTGTGTGTGTGTGTGTGTGTGTGTGTGTGAATCTGCAGCCACACTTTAGACGTTGTTTTGTCTAAAAACTGTAAACGCTCTCTCTCTCTCTCTCTCTTACACTTATGTGCTGTTCTGTCACTGTATTACACTGCTCAGAGTCTGTGGCAAAAACAAAACTTCAAATAGAGAAATTCGGAAAACAATGGCGAGACATAATCAAGAAACGCCAGCATTAGGCCTACGTCAGTCAAATATGACGTCGGCAAAATGAGGCTTATAGCTACTGCGCGAATGTTCTAGATCTGACCTGTTCAGTATGTAAGCAGCCCTGCACAGCGTCCTGAGTTCTTCTTTCAAGAATTTGTTCTCCGCGCATCTTCTGTTAGTAAAGTATTGGAGTTGTATTCTGTTGTATCCCGTGTCTTCTCTGCGAGTGCACGAAGATGGCGACATAGCAGAAGTAAAATACAACACCACGTCTCCAAATGGAATTCGGAAAGAAAGTGGCGAGACACCCCCAAGAAAAAACAGCATCACGTCAATCAAACATGACGCACTTACTTTACGTCAGTGCGCGTGCGTCTCTTCTTCGATGTTTGTGCGGCGTGTGGCTTGTAGAGGAAATGTGCTGTGAGTACAAATTTTCGAGTCAACTGACGATAACGGCTGCAGTGAATTTTTCTAATTTTTTTGTATATTTTTTATGGCACCCCAGGCTCATTATCTATGTATAGTAGGAGCGATTTTGAGATCTTAAGTGTGTTCACCAGCACTTTCATCAGGTACGGCTTACGCCAAAAGTATAAAAGCGACAACCTCCAAAATTCACTTAGTTGAGAGTCCGTATTAATGCTATCTATGTCCAAAAAATGGAGTGGTTTAGGTAAATATTACGCCTTTAAACGCCAGAAAGCCACTTTTTCTAAAAAAGGGAGATAACTCGCAAATTACGTGTGCAATCGTACCTGGATCGGGCCTTCTATTCAACAATCTTGATTCATTTAGAAACCCCAAATTTGAAATCGATCGGTTCAGTATTTTCGGAGAAATAGGTATCTGAACTGGGTTCACATGCAATGTCAACTCAGGCTCGGTTTACATGAAAACTATAAGAGCGACCATTTTCTAGTAGTAAATCAGTTCAGAGTCCGTATTCAAGCTATCTACTGCCAAACAATTGAGTGATTTAAATAAATATTACGCCTGTAAACGAAAGACAACCAACTTGTCTCAAAAGGGCGATAACTCCCAAATCACTTAAGCAATCATCACACGCTTGAATCGTCTAATGTAACATTTTGATATATTTGGATACCCCAAATTTGAAGTCATTCGGTTAAGTATTTTCGAAGAAACGGGCCCGGACACAATTCACACACACACACACACATCCACACAGACGGCACTCAGGAGGAGGAAAAGTGCGTTCGGCTCACCATACATGCCAGCATCGATGACGCATGTTTTCTTACGTCATTGTCAGAGTTACACTTGCATAATCGTCTCTGCGAGAGATCGGCAGTGACGTGCGTTTGTACCACAGATGCTTGCCCATGAACGTGGAAAATTTAGCCCGTCCTATGATGTTGTTTCCATTACTATGGAAACAACATAAAAAAGCCGGTTACTACAGAAGCACGCCAAACGGACAAAACTAGAATGAACTGATAATCCAAGTTTACAAAACAAAGCCGGTAATGTGCAAACCGCGCGCAAGAAACTTGACGTCCAGAAAACGTCTCAGGTACTTGAACCAATCACCAGGCTTCTTGTTCCCTGCGTTTGTCGACATTTGTACCTACGCTTCTCAGACATTTCTTATGTAGTGGACAAGCCTTTCACATGACGGCATTAAAAGCTTGCGAGAATCAGATATGATCAGCTCATGCTAGTTACGAATATGTATTGCGTGTACAGGAACTTCACACTGCTATACTATTATTATCCCGCTTTTCGCGCAGGTCTGCACATGGGGCGCCAAATGCACATTACCGGCTTTACTTGAACTTAAGGCAGTAGAACTGTTTGGAAACATAATCTATAATGCCGGTAATGTTCATTCGGCGCCCCGTGTGCAGGCCTGAGAGAGAAGAGAGTGGGTAACCCAGCCATCGTGGACGCTTTCCTGATGGCTGTTCAGCGCCTCATAGTACAGACAAAAAAGTTTTATACAGGCACACGGGAGGTGGGTGAGGAGACGCCGGCAGTAAAGAAAGAACCATGGCAAAAGCGTGCGCGAGAAATTCTGGAGGACATCTGTTTGTAAGTAAAACAACAACAACAACAACAACAAGAAGCGATACTGGCCTTTTATTCTTGACATGTTTCAAAGGAAACGCTCTCACTCACTCTCAAATTTCGAAATATACTCTTGAATTTCAGCCTCTCTGTCTGTCTGTCTGTCTCTCTCTCTCTCTCTGTCTCTGTCTCTCTCTCGCTGTGTCTCTGTCTGTCTCTGTGTGTGTGTGTGTGTGTGTGTGTGTGTGTGTGTGTGTGTGTGTGTGTGTGTGTGTGTGTGTGTGTCTCTGTCTGTCTGTCTGTCTCTCTCTCATTGTTATGGAAAATATGTCTGAACAATTAAAATGTCTGAGTCTCTCTCTCTCTCTCTCTCATTGTTATGGAAAATATGTCTGAACAATTAAAATGTCTGAGTCTCTCTCTCTCTCTCTCTCTCTCTCTCTCTCTGTTCTAACTGCTCTCTGTCTCTCTCTGTTGTAACTTGACTGCTCATTGTAACCGATTTGGTACAGTTGCTGCGTAAGACAGCCCACGCCCCGTATGACGCGAGACACAGAGGTACAGACGTTGACAGTGGGCAACACGAGGACCACGTCTGTCTCACTGAATGACTCCACCAGCCCATCACAAGATGGCGATACGCATGTTCCTGTTGAAGGTGCGTGCAACGTTCTGGGGCCAGGAAACAAACAGCTACAATAGGGAACCATTGTCCAAATGGAGGAAATGCCAGCATATCCGGAAAAAGATCATATACCGAAAGTTTCAAAACACACTTAGATAAAACCAATTTATTGACAAAGTTTTAGCTATAAGACTGTGATGTAAGTGGATAGATGGCAAGTAACTCCAATGTCGGGTTGGTGGGTTAAACAGGCCGACTACTAACTTTGATCACCAGAAGTCACTGAGACCTTCGGCACAGGTTCACTGTCTTTATCAACTGACAGAATTTTGTTCATTGAGATTCCAAATCCTCAAGATATGTGTGTACAGGGCAGGACATAGAACCAAGGACAAACCAGGGAAGGGATGTGGACTTGGAAGTGACAGAAGAAGTTGTACCAGTTCCAGTAGAGGACTGGCTGCCCCTGGAAATGAGGGTAAAAACAAACAAACCAACAAACAAACAAACAAACAAACACAAATAAATAATTTTAATCTATATCACACGTTCACTGTTTCGTATACTGGGCAGATCAGAAAATGGTATGTCGTGGTTTCATGTATGCCACCGAGAGGTCGCCTCTGACCACACACCTAACAGACAGACAGGCAGGCACTCTGTTAAATGTAGTTTTCTTCGCTGTCATCCTTTGTCTGTACTTTTTTTCTTACTGGGGTCTTATTTTCCTGTTACAAGAAATATTCAACTTGTACAATCTGGTTTTACTTGGACATCTGCACAGTCTTCCTTTTTATGAGCAAAACTCTGCGGACAGGGCAAGTACGCGAGTCTGTTCAGGAACCACGGGTTTGACAGTACGCTCTTTATCGCCGGTATGACGGAGAAAGAGTTAAAACGTATCGGTGTGGCGTCACGTGGACACCTACACTACCTTCTGGCCCAGGTGGCGCTCATCACGGCCTTCGAGATCGAGTACAAGGTGCCGGTAAGTCAGGGTTAAGTGCCGGTAAGTCAGGGTTAAGTGCCGGTAAGTCAGGGTTAAGTGCCGGTAAGTCAGGATAGAGTTGGTTACCAGCTTCAGTATAATGTACAGGCCTGTTACACTGCTATCAAACAAGGTAATGCATACAGCCTGCACGGTGCATAAATTTGTATTCAGAAAGCAGTAATTAATATCAAAACAGCCTCATCAAGCGTTCATGAATTGATGAAAAGTAAACCTGAGTAAGTACATACAGCCCAGACAGGTGTAAAGATAACTCAAAAATACATGAAAAGTAAAAACGCTATTTCTGCAAGACCAACGTGGACGATTGGCTGGAGGAGATCGGACTGTCCATGTACCGAGAAAACTTCCATCGGAACCACATCCACACACCCAAGGAGATGGAGGTTCTTAAGTCGTTCGGACGCGAGGATATAGAGCGAGAACTGGGAATCACTAAAGCTGGTGAGATGTTACCTAAGCCTGTGATCAAAGGATTTGAGGTCAATGAAAACCACGACAGATCATGACTTGATGAAACTTAGAATGACCCCAAAACCCCCTTCGGAAAACAACAACAAATAAACAAACGGATAACAACAAGAACAACCAGAAACACCAAACTCCTCCCCCTCCACCCCCCCAAAAAACAAAAAAAAAACAAAAAAACAACAACAAACAAACAGAAAACCCACAAACAAACCAAAAAACAAACCAGCAACAAAAACAAACAAACAAACAAACAAAAAACCCAACAACAACAACAAACAAACAAACAAACAAACAAACAAACCAGAAACAGGAA
The DNA here is from genome assembly GCA_018292915.2 of Batillaria attramentaria. Taxonomy (NCBI): domain Eukaryota; kingdom Metazoa; phylum Mollusca; class Gastropoda; family Batillariidae; genus Batillaria; species Batillaria attramentaria. The sequence goes on from JACVVK020000054.1 coordinate 52,277, forward strand.
ACAACAACAACAACAACAACAACAAAACCTATAAAAGAAACCCTCCTCCAAAAATACCCAAACCATAAAAAGCAACAACAACAAAACAAAAAAAAAAGCCCCGAAACAAACGACAAAATATGGCAAACAAAAGACCCGCCCTCCCCCCCCCCCCCCCTTTCCTTCCAACAAACAGCAAATATCAACAGTAAAATCTCCGACCCAGAAAACAAAGTATGCCTGAGGCTCTGACGTGCATATCAGGAATAAAAACAAGAACCTTTATTTTACAACGGTAGAAGTTACAGGCATATTCATACCAATGATCTGAGGAAGCGAGTGTTCCACGTGTCTCTATTTTGTTTATTATTTTTAGAAGTGATACTCTAGAAATTAGTAAAATACTGGGGTCTTAGTGTCTGGAATCTTAGAATGAAGCTTACACGATGCTGAGTGGAAGTGTCCTGCTTACTACTTACAATGCCTCTAGTGATGGTGATAGCTGATAATTTTCAGGTCACATCAAGCGACTCCGGTACGCTATCCGTATGTTGAAGGATCCCACAGAAGGTAAGCTGACAATTCATCAGAGAAATGTAGCATTAGTTAGAATAGAAAACCCAAGGTAGTCAAAGTAGTTCGTAGACGAGCAGTCGACCTCGGTGCCTTCATTTCCTTGTCCAATAATTCTTTCACAACGAAGTCTGCAAGTTCAGCATTCATTATCGACTGCAAAATAGTATCCTTATGAGTATAATCTACAGTATTAAGTACACGAACATTTACAATTGCCCCACTAGCTCATTACGTTCGACTGATGAAACCCATGGCCCTGGGTTAGTATTCAGGAGTTTAACGGCCTTTTTCACCACGTACGGGTAATATCAAAGACGGGGCTGTAAGAAAAAGGCCAGCACACGGGAAAAAATCGTAGATATCACTGGACTGTTGCAGTTTTGAATCTGAGCAGAAATAGGATCTGTTAAATTTCTATTCTGGATTGTTTCTTGCGCCAAACGGTTTCACTTTGGAAGATACGAAAACACGAAGGTACAAAAGGTACGAAAACGTGATTTGGCAGATACGAATACACTTTCCTCATCTTGACGTGCAGCCCAGATAAAGGCGATGCGAATGCGGCAGGTGATTGAGGACGCTCCCATCCACTACTTGGAGGATTCCCATGCCGGGGAGTACGCCTTCTGGGAGAAACTGAAGGAATGCTGCCTACAGCCGGACTTCAAGGCCTTCGGGCTGGAGAACGAGGTTAAATGTCAGTAGTGATTTTAATGTACATCATTAATTTATTGCCTAAATTTCAGTTGTTTTAGAGGTTAGTTGTTTCGAACGTGATCGGCCACCTCACTTCTACTTTAACGTGATCGGCCACCTCACTTCTACTTTAACGTGATCGGCCACCTCACTTCTACTTTAACGTGATCGGCCACCTCACTTCTACTTTAGCGTGATCGGCCACCTCACTTCTACTTTAGCGTGATCGGCCACCTCACTTCTACTTTAGCGTGATCGGCCACCTCACTTCTACTTTAGCGTGATCGGCCACCTCACTTCTACTTTAGCGTGATCGGCCACCTCACTTCTACTTTAGCGTGATCGGCCACCTCACTTCTACTTTAACGTGATCGGCCACCTCACTTCTACTTTAGCGTGATCGGCCACCTCACTTCTACTTTAACGTGATCGGCCACCTCACTTCTACTTTAACGTGATCGGCCACCTCACTTCTACTTTAACGTGATCGGCCACCTCACTTCTACTTTAACGTGATCGGCCACCTCACTTCTACTTTAACGTGATCGGCCACCTCACTTCTACTTTAACGTGATCGGCCACCTCACTTCTACTTTAGCAGCAGCTGAATTAGTTGGTTTCAACAGTTTTTATTCATTTTGAACAAATAGAAAATGCACTCACACAATTTCCACGAGGCCGAGCACAACAAGTTAAAAACTTATAAATGAATTAGTTACAATACACATTAATACTTCTCAATTTAGCAGCACTAGGCAACTTGTAGTCTAGACCGCCTGCTGACCTTTTTCTTCTTCCATTTCTTCTTCTTGTGTGTGTGTGTGTGTGTGTGTGTGTGTGTGTGTGTGTGTGTGTGTGTGTGTGTGTGTGTGTGTGTGTGTGTGTGTGTAGCCAAGCTGACTGGTCTCCGTAACGACTGGCTGTTGATCCTGGCGGTCAGTAACACACTCTGGTTGATCCTCATCACAACACTCGCCTCTAACGCGGCGCTTACTGTAGTGGGCGCCAACCCTGTTGGTACGTACCGTAAAAACCCTAACTTTTCAACCACCCTTACTTTTCGACCACAGTGTGAAATCTGGGAAAGTTAGGTAAAACAAAATCTCCTTACTTTTGGACCAGGCACCAAAAATCTGTCCCTAAATTTTCAAACAGGCCAGTAAGACTGTGAGGCAACCTGAAGATAATGTAAGAAGTCCAGAAAAAGTGAAATAAATTGATAAAGCTTTGCCGATTTGCCAGTCTGGCTCTCAGTCGCTTTGTTGGTGCCGCCATTTTGAGGCCGGAAGTTACAGAGTAGTTTCCCTTCACACTTCCGTTTTCAGTCATCTAGCAAGTTATGGCTGATGTGGTCCGTTTCGGAGTTTAAAGAAGAAGGAAAATACTCATTTGCAATTACAAAGACAAGGAGGATAAAATATTAGGTAAAGTTTACAACCGTTTTTGTGCCTTTCAAAGCCCTCTGATGTGAGATACTATTTCAAGCAGCGTTGTTCACTTGCCCCACCAGCACACATGGTGTTCAGTAAAGATGGTTGGGTATCGAAACTGAACTTTTCTTTTTTTGCTCCTTGGTTTTCGACCAGACCTTCAAATTCAAGATTTTTCAGTGTAAAAAGCGGTCGAAAAGTTAGGGTTTTTACGGTACCTGTCTTGTCAGCTTCTGCATGTAGAAATCGTGGTATTGTCTCATTGTAAATACAAGAAAATTTGAAAAAAGGTGAAAAGCTCAGGGTTAAGCTAACATCAGTAGAGCTGTGAGATAACTGAATAATGTTCTCTAGTTAATTTTGTGAGAGGGGTCGTGCAGACAGAGGATACCATGCCAACGTTAGGTGTATCTGTAGTGACGAGTGAGGGGGTTATCCGTTGGCTGCCAGGAGGATATATCGCAACTTTACCTACGAAGTTCAGTCTCGGCAAGCCTAGTCTGTCTTTAGTGACTCATGCATGGGATTAGGAGCAGACAGAATTCATAAAAGATCCACTGCCACCTGCGCTGTACTATTCACGAGTTGTACCTGGTGTTACAGGCCTGGTGTTCCTGGTGGTGTTTGGCGCTCTCTTCTTCATCCAGTTCCTGACCATGCTGCAACATCGACTGGTCACTCTCTCCCATTTCCTCGCCCGTGCACCATACCGCTGTGGTCGGCCCATGTTTACGTCATGGTCGTTCTCACAGGCAGGAAAACCAGGGTTTGAGGACACGTCTGACTGGGAAGCCGTGCAGCAAGTGAGACGTGACTCACAACGAGCGTGGCAGCGCGTGATCAAACCCAAGAGACGACGTCAGAAATACCCGTCACGAGCTGACAACGCAGCGTCCGAGACAACGTCGCTCATATGAAGAATGATTCTGCCTTAGTGGTCAACGATGAATAACACTTGAGGCTGTTGGCAGTAGTGGCACGCCATGCTTTCCACACGTCCATCAGTCTCCGGAAGCTCAGTGAACACTATGGATACGTTGTCCGGCGAAGTCAGGTTGCTGTGGTAATTGAAACACTGTCAATTTTGTCCTCGTGACACTCCACCTGTCAACAATAAATGATGCACCACAACATCCATTCATTTGCTGTAAACAGCGGCGAGAAACTGCAGAAGACTGAACACAAGTTCTTTAATAACAAAATAATCTTTTAGTTTCATAATACCATTCAGTTACCCTTGGGCTTGGCATACTCTGATACTGAAACCGTTGGTAGTGAATACGTTATAGGCCGAGGCTTGTCGAGTGCTAGGCGTCATGGACAGGCCATGTACACCATGACACCACTCACAATATTCACCGTGGCGTCTGCCACAGACGCTGTACAGCAATAAGTTTACTTTGTAGGTTTGATTTCTAAAATCTTACGGATAATATAGGACTTTATCAAACGCACTGAACTAAAAAAAAATCTCTGTTTATAGTTCGTTAATTCGAAATTATTATGTTTTATTATATGTTGTCTCATAACGATTGATCTCAACTGAAACGGGGGATGTGCGTGCGTGCGTGCGTGCGTGCGTGCGTGCGTGCGTGCGTGCGTGCGTGCGTGCGTGCGTGCGTGCGTGCGTGTGTGTGTGTGTGTGTGTGTGTGTGTGTGTGTGTGTGTGTGTGTGTGAGAGAGAGAGAGAGAGAGAGAGAGAGAGAGAGAGGTTAACTTGAAATAAACATAATGATATAAATACGCAGGTCGTCAAATTATCATGTGACAACCGTTTATATTTTCATGTAACTTATTTTTCTCTTACTTAATGGTCCACTAAGCCGACATTTTCTTATCATTAGTTATTTGTATTTGATTTGAGTTCAGTTTTAAATCAGTCAAAGTTTATGTGTAAAAATCTCTATAGTCAATTACGTAAGTTACGCAAAATGCTCCCTTTCCTGACTGTTGGTGCGGCTAATAAACTTACGACGCCATTCATTCTTTCAGGACTAGATTATTGTAACTCTCTTTTGGTCGGTTTATCTGTTCATAAACTTCGCACACTCCAGGGAATTCAAAATTGTGAAGCATTGACCCCCCCCCCCCCCACCCAACAAAAAAAAACAACAAACAACTCAACCCCCCCCAAAAAAAAACAATCAATCAAACAAACAAACAAACAACAACAACAAAAACAAAACAAACAAAACAAAACAAGAAGAACAACAACAACAACAAAAAACAACACACACAAAAAACACACAACAACAAAAACAACCTGAAAAAACAACAACCGGGAAAGCTCTTCATTGGTTCTACCTGTCAGAGTTAGGATAGAATATAATTATACTGTTAATCGTTTGTCATAGAGCTTTCCATAGTGATGATTTACCAAATTACACACAGGATACATGCCAGATTTACATGTGCCATGTGCACCAGCCTGGAGTGTTTGTTCTGAGAATTTAAACCTTTTGTCTGTACCTCATTATAATATGCACCTATTGCAGCCAGGAATGTTGAGTTCAAAGCAGATGGAAACGCACTCATAACATATCCTATCATGTGCACGAATGGATTAGAAAAGAAAGGTTTTGTGAAGCGAACAAAAGTAGTGACTATTAAAGATTTAGACTGTGTGCCTAATTATGGTGTCAGTATGTGTGTGTGTGTGCGTGCGTGTGTGTGTGTGTGTGTGTGTGTGTGTGTGTGTGTGTGTGTGTGTGTGTGTGTGTGTGTGTGTGTGAGGGCCCGGCAGAGTGAATGGATGACTCTGAACAAGACACAGGGAATGGTATTAACGTCATGGTCAGGAAAACGTAGACTGTACAAGTTCTTTTTTGCTGATCCTGAACCCCCCCCCCCCCACCCCCCTTCAAACAGAACCAGATTTTGACCCGTGGGACGCCCACTGACACATAACTGTCAGATTATTTCCACGGGAACGACTTCAAAGGCCGGGACACTATTGGCGCCATGTTTATGTTGGCCGAGGCGTGGCTGACACAATCGATGAGTCTCAGTGAAGAGCACGGTCCTCCGGGTCCCCAAAACTTGTGTAGCCGTTAAATAAAGAGACGGGTTGCCTCCCTCCCTAATCAGCTTGACAAGCCAGGGCCGATAAGCCCGTCAGCTTGTAGCCACCAGACGCGTCGGCGTCTGTTGTCTCCCCTGATCCCCACTAATCCTGTTGTGATGGTCTGTTTCAGAGGTTGGCAGGGCTGGCAGCAAAGAACTTGTTTGGTCAGGACAGTGCTTTGTTGGGCGCCCCAGCCTTCAAGGTAGTAATCTGAGCGGCGGTCTAGACTTTTGTTAACAGACAAATTCAATCAGGAGCGACCAGTACTGATGGTTGGTTTGTCTGGTCTTCTTCCCCACACCTACACCAGCACCAATGTTCTGAGTACTGCTCTCTATTTCTTCTCGTTAAGTTTTTATTTCTATAGTCAGGATAACGTTTAAACACTTAGGCTGATCCGCATGAAAAGACTTTCCTCAGTATACGGAAGACCGAAACTTGAGGATAGCGGACAAAATCTCAAACAAATCTCAGTTACTTTGCTGACATGGGTGAATCGAATTGAGAAGGAATTACATTATGAGTAACTGAGTATTCTAGCAACTATCTAACGGTGATCACAAGGTTCTCGTCTGCCACCTGCAAATAGGTTATAATCGCGGGATCAAACGAGAAAAAATATGTTCAGATGTACACAATACCGGCTCATAAATATACAATCTCAGATTACTGTATCCAGGGTGACAAAATAGTAGACTCGGACTGTGTGGAAGTTAGGTGATGTTTCAGCAGGGTTTCCACCGACACTGAGCTCTGACAGCTGATATTTCACTGACATGCCCATATATGGAATGTGAGCTACAGATTTAGACAGCGTGATTTCAGTGGTTCACAAAAACCTGCACTGACGTTTGATCCACCATCACCACTACCATTACTCGGTGAAAGGTCGGTGGTCCAGTGGTTAAGAGACTTGTCACCAATGCGAGAGGTCCGGTGTTCGAGTCCCACTTGGGGCAAAGAATTTTTCCTTCCCGTATGTCGCACCGTTCATTCGGGCCGATCGTCGGGGGTTCTCTCCGGGTACTCCGGCTTCCTCCCCCTCTGCTTGGGAAATGTTCAGCCCACCAAATTTGAAAAATAAATGCAATTCTAAATTCAGAAACTTGAATAGCTGAGCTGTCCCTTCGCACCACGTGATTGTAATGTGTTTATGTCCAGTGTGTGAGAGAATGCGTGTGATTCACGTGAGCGTGCGTGTTGGGTTCAGTTCGCGGCGTTTTGAGCCGATTCAGGAAACTGGGTATAGCGCCTATACAATAATCATTATTATTATCATCATAAAAGGGTCAAAGGATTTGATAAGCACATAAACTATTTTACCCTTTCACGGTAGAACGATGACCTTTATATACTGAGAGGCAAAAGTTCTGCACATGTGTTTGTTGGTTGCCAGTCATATATTGAGAATACAAACAAACCTTTTGCCAAAATGCTAGACCCCATACATTCTTTGAGGATTAGAGTATTGTAACTCTCTTTTGCTCGGTTTACCTGTTCATGAACTTCGCACACTCCAGCGATTTAAAAATTGTGAAGATAAGTATTGACACCCCCCAAAACAACAACAACAACAACAAAACAAAAAACCAAAAACAACCAACAACAACAAAAAAACAACAACAAAACAACAACAAAAAACAGAAAAACAAACAAAAACAAACAAACCAAACACAAAAACAACAACAACAAACAAATAAACAAACAAACAAACAAAAACATAAAACAGCAACAAACCAACAACAACAAACAACCAACAGCAACAAAAAACAAACAACAAAAAACAAACCACAACAACAAAACAAACAACCGGGAAAGCTCTTCTACGTTATTGCGAACCCTTCATTGGCTACCTGTCAGTTAGATGGCCTAAACTGATATTCTGAAGTTTCATAATGTTTACGTGACTGGTTATTTTTTTATGATTGTTTAAAAACAGATGTGTAGAACTTTTGCCTGTTAGTATAGTTCTGCTAGAAACACGCTAAATCAGTGTCATGGAGACACGCGGGACTTTGTTCCTACTGAGACATCACGGATATCGGTCCGCTAACAGTACGCATGCCACTTTCCATACACCAATGATCCTGCTGACCCAGTCCCCGGAAGACACCAAAGAAGGTGTCCGAACTGATCATGTATTCTGTATTGTCCTGCTGTCGGCCAAATTCCATATTCATAAAATAATGTAAACTGCTGTTGTAGGGTGTTCTTTGAGCGTGTGAGTGTTGTGTGAATGCACAATGAGTTGACGTATTTTCTAGCATTGAGCTGTATAAATGTGATTATCTATTTCTTTCTTTCTTTCTTTCTTTCTTTCTTTCTTTCTTTCTTTCTTTCTTTCTTTCTTTCTTTCTTTATTATTGTTATTATTATCATTATCATTATTATTATTATTAACTTAGTGGAGTACCCCCGAGTATGGCAGCATATGTCCAATCAACAAAGCAAAGATATACAGACGAGAAATACTTCTCTTTGGTCCATCACGATTTCTTAGATGACTGGATGTCGTACGAAGCCTTCTGACATGCAGATTTATTTCTTCTTAACGTGAATGTTTAGGAGAGCAGTTACAGTTCAAGCTTCTACGTTTGTATGTATGTATTGATGTATGTCAGTATGTATGTACGAATGTATGTATGTATGTTTGTATGTACTATGTAATTATGTATATATGTATTAATGTACGTATTATAAAAAAGACACCACTGATCTTGTTCCAGCTTGGTCACTGCTGAATTTATCCGCTGGTGCCACTGATTTGTGTTACTGCTGGTATAACACTGTCCCAGTCCCACTGAGACCCCATGCAGTGAGCTTGCTCTCACAGAGACACCTCTAATGTCGGTCTGCTGATATGCACTCGATGACGGGTGGACCATACGTCTATCTGGCAAGGGACTGAACTCTGGAGTCTACTCTGCTCAAGAACGCGCCCGTTATGTCACTTCCGAATTTATTTGAAGACACGTTCATCCAATTCAGTGCCCAAGTAATGTGCAAACTATTATTATTAGGCAGACGTCTTAGAGTTGTCTGGCGTAACGTCATTATGAGGGTGCATGGTATATGTACGTGTCGTGTCTGTCTGTCGTATGGATGTCAAATGCCCTGATTACATAGATTCCTATGTCCGATTCTATGCAAGTATAGCGGCATGGTCTTGCTTTCCATATCAACGGGGTATCGTTAGTCTTGGCTTCGTAGTTCAAGATTTTGCCACGGGACTAGGTGTATCCGCTTTGGCTGTGGATTAAGATTGAATGATTGAAAATTTGAAGACTTTTTTTTTTTGCATTACCTATGTGTATTTGAAAAATGCAAGTTTAAAAAATCCATGAACTTTGAACTGTCAAAATTGAGCAAAGTCGGGGAAACATCCCCCCCCCCCCCAGTTTTTGTTGTTGTTGTTTCACGTATGAGCTACGTGTTTCATCTGTCATATGGATATGTTTGCTCCCGAAAAGCTAGTTTCATTCATGCCAGTTTAACGTTTCTGTGGAAACGGTTATTTCAGCGCTAAGTATGTCATCCTGGTTGTGATGAATCGGCCATTACTTAAAGAGAAAATGCATGGGACCATTGTTTTGCTGTTTTGAGTAAGTGTATAGTATACCTAACTTAAACCTGACTTCAAGAGAGCCTCGTTTATTTCAGGAGGTGTATCATCCATCCTGAAAAACATGGTACTGCTTGAGTTTCACCTACCCCATCCCACTGAGTTTGGGCCACGGATACTGGTTTGTGTTGCTGCTGCTGAGATTATTCCCAACCCGCTCTTCTGCTCCATCATAATACCACGCACTGAATGATGAGTCTGTGGAAATCTACCAGCTGAAGTCCACTGACATTCCAGTAACTTAAAGTAGACTGATGCAGCAGAGAACTCGTTTTCTTCTTTCTCTTTACCCAGGTGATGCCCACAGGAAGGTCAAATATAGCATATCACTCTGCCGACACTATGTCCAGAATTCTGCTGGTGTTCAATTTCCGATCAAGCGCAGGGTTTAGTCGGAGGCTTCGCTGACTGGTTCCGCTATGTGACTGTTTGTGTGTGGCGAACTGAGCTGCAGCCTAATATAGTAATAAAGACTCCCTCTTTGATCCCGATCCACAAGGATGGGGAATCCCCTACCAATGACAAAAGACGACTCAGAACCTATGTAGTTTCATTTCCTTGATTTGATTAGCATTAGGAGAGACGACAAGAAAGACAGCTTCTTCTGTTACAAACATATGGCGGCTCTGATTGCATAGCAAAGAAAGTTTATCTTTCTTGCGACGTTTTTGTCTACTGTAGAAGATATTTATGTTGTGTGTGTTGCGATATGTTTGTTAAACTCCAAGTGACCTTGGGCCTTCTGACAACAGTTGCTTAGTCAGTGTGCCCGACAGTGTTTATCTTCCTTGCTTGTAATCAGTACTGACCTAGTCAGAAGCACGCTTCAAAATATCTGATACCGCTCGCCACACAGACGTAATAAATGGCTGATGTAAGGTGTAAGGTATGTAAGGTAAGTGTTGTGATAACTTTGATCAGTGAATGTGTCACAGAATTTAGGAACAGCTTTTAGCTAGGTCCCTCTCGCCTTATTGATTTGAATTGGTAAAGTAAAGATACATGTGAAAATTCTTAGTAATCCTGCCAGTGTGCTCCTTGGTTCCATGGTTTTTGTGCACGAGACAAGGGGTGGGGGGTGGGGGGGGGGGCTTTGGACGTTCTAAAATTTAGCTCCCTTAGTGAAGATCTACCTTCGGACGGTTTTGGACTGAAACTACAAAGAAAACCCTGTGCCAAGTTTCTTACAGCGGCAGCTAGCAAGGAATATACGTGTTCATATCACGTCTGGACATCAGAGACTGTTCTCGTGCATTTACCGAGAACGCCACGTCGCCTTGGCTTGTCGCTAATACCCATCACACAGGACACCTAGAGGTCACCGACAGCATGTGTCCGCCATCGGCATCCAGGTCCATGTCACATTCATGCGCCGTAGCCAAGCTCAGTGATGTGGAAACCCCCCAAAGTACACCGTGCCTATCACGTCTTTGATTCCGTGGTGAGCTAAGTGGTCTGGTCTAACAAAGCAGGTCCGCCTGTCTGTCTCTGTCAGCAGAACAAAGCCGTCAGGTGATCACACCACGTGTAGCACGACCATCAGTTCCGCTGGAACACTCGTCAATCCGGGCATTATGGTCGATCATTGAGTTTCTTTTTGCCATCAATCTTTTCCTGTATCCTCGCCAAAGTCAGGTCTGTAAACGTTGTCATTGCCTAGCCGTGAATCCTGTTTGAAAGCCGGTTAATTTATCGCTGTCAAGACTTTGCTTTACGTCTCGGTTTTTTGATGGGTTAGGCGTGCCTGGCATGCACCGAGTTCATGATGACCGGAAGCTTAGTGTGTCTCCTGTGTCCGCATCCTCATCCGTCTTTCTCTGCTGCACGTCTCACCAACATGCCACACTTCACGTGCCGGGCAACCACAACCCACAACTCACGCACCCCTACCTCACTCTCTAGTCGATACTGGCACCAAATGCCGTGGACAACTTGTTCTCCAACATTCCATTCCCATCGGTCTTGGGCAGTTTAGCTCTTTTTAGGCCCATCGGGCAGAGAGAGAGAGAGAGAGAGAGAGAGAGAGCGTCCGATCAATGTAAGTGCAATTTCACAAACCTTGGGCCGATAGAACTCCCGATATCTCGTCCCCGGGCCAACCAATGGATTCAAACTTTTCTCAATCTTCCTCCCACATCTATACCAGTCACACGTTCCACGGCAATCCCCTTCGATCGGCGGTTGCGCAGGAAATTCACAAGACGCAGTAAATTTTGTCTGATTAACCGTTACCCGTTTCGACTCACTGGCTTACCAGCATCGGCCGCAATTGCAAGGAGCGAATGTAATCGTCAATCAAGTGGGCTTTCTGTCGGATCAGCTTGTCGCTCGGTCGGTCTGTACGCCAGGCTTTACACCCTCACGGAATTACGTGACCACAAGCACACACAACACGTGGATTGCCCCGGGAAGAAGAGAGGAGGGTGACCAAGATAGGTGACAGAGTAGACAAAAATATTGGCACAAAAGATCAGAGAAACTACATTCACTGTGGGCCATTGAAAAAGAACAGCCCCCTACGGAAATCTCATAGCTTTCAAAGCTGAATGTGGCATCCTTGAAACTCTATCCTAGAAGCACATAAATTATTAAATTAAGAGACACAAGATATAACCAAAATACGACCCACCCAACCACGGGGATGATTGATAATGAAATGTACGGTTCACGTTACCAGCTGGGCAGACGACTGGCTGTTAATACATGTATCATGAACGACTTTGTCAAGACTGATAAACGTGAGGCTACGTGGGCCACACCAGATATCTGTCAGGACAAACCATTCAGGTTGCGATGGCGAGGATCGGGAAAGATCATCAGATAGGCTACGTGCTGAAGGATCAAAGAGAAATAGCTGGCAGATCTCGCTCATTGACTTGCATTTTATCGGCTACGGTTGGAAGAAAAATCGATTTTTTTCTCTGTGTTTCAACATTTTTCTTTCTAACAACTTTGCTGAGTCACGGCATAAATTCTCACAAGTGTCGTGTCCATAGGTTTACTATCTAGAGAGACATGTTTATATGTTTTGGCTGTCTATATGCGTGAAGAAGTTCTGAACGTAAGGTAGGACTTCATTAACCACATGCTTCAGAGCGAGCTGCGCCACCTTGTCCTGACAGGGACACGGCCGGGCCTTAGACAGGATAGGTGAATTTGCATACATTCCCAGGAACATTGCCAGCTTCAGGTACCGTAAGACTTTGGCTTCTGGTCCGAAAAGTACTGGAGACGTGGAGTGCGAGCCGTGCTACTCGGTCTGTGAGCGGAATAATGAAGTGGACCTTACCGCCTGGTCACACAACGCCTGGCAGGTCGACGCGACAATGAAGAATGGACAGGGAAAAAAATTAAACTCCAACTTCCTCACTTATTGCCCCTACTGCCACACACAGCCAAGATCGAAGGCTGCGCTAAAGAAGGAAGACAAACGGGCAATACTTCCACACTAGCACAGACAGATGGATTAGTGTTTACACATGAAGACGGATGAATTGACGACTGTGCATACGTAATTCCTCATGGGGAAGATTAAAAACAGACGAACGAACCATTCACACTGTCTTTCTGAGGCAGCGAAAGTGCTGTATCGTCCCGTCAGTATGGTAGATCCATCATTCACATCTACAGCTGGTCCCGTGTGACTATGCCAGTTTCTTACACCCACCTGTTCCAAGATACTTGTTAGTACGCCTGTACCCTGGATATTCTCAATCTTAATGATTAGTAGAGGTCTGAATGCAATACACTGCCGTCAATGGCTGTGCAAACGAAATTTCAAACGGCCCGAAACTCTTCTTCACGGCGAGTCATCGCGAATCTTCAGCAGACGCAAGCTGGGGCCTTTCGGTGCCGGCTAATCTGGGCTACCCTATGCGTCCTCGCGAACTCCACCGTATGATGCTCGCCCGGACTAAGTGCCAGCGTGTGAGATGCTGTAACTGTGCAGGTGTCAAGTGGTGCAATGTAAGACATCATCAACACAACTCACAACAATGTTAGACACCACCAACACAGCTCGTGAACCTAGAAACGTTGAAGCTGAATGTTGTTAGTAAGTAAAGAAAGCTAAATGGCACGTTCAGGGGGTAACAACAATATGTACGCGGCATTATACGCCAATCAGAGTCACCACAATGGTTTCAAATGCTATGTGTTCCAAGTGACTGAGTCTGATGCACGAATTAAGCGCATTCGATGAAAAGTTTTGTTGTTGTTGTTGTTGTTGTTGTTTCTCTCTCTCTCTCTCTGTGTGTGTGTGTGTGTGTGTGTGTGTGTGTGTGTGTGTGTGTGTGTGTGTGTGTGTGTGTGTGTGTGTGTGTGTTTAACAGCGTTGTTGTATGCGTGACAAACGTATTGAGACTTTGAACCCTCAAACAACCAACATGCTTTTCATGGGGCGAGGTATGACTGATGTAATCCTCTATGTGTGTGTGTGTGTGTGTGTGTGTGTGTGTGTGTGTGTGTGTGTGTGAGAGAGAGAGAGAGAGGGGGGGGAGCTTCAGGCAGAGTGTGTACAGTCAGAACGTGACAAATGAGCAGAGTTGCCACAATTAGCAGCTGATGTATCGCCTAGTGGCGCCAATCGCCACACCAAATCTCCCCATGTTTACTTAGGAGTCAATGCAAACTCTGGCTCAATATTCCCTCAAATGTCGCCACTGTCAGCCTAAGCGAAAAGACGAGTGTACAGATTCAGCCTCGCAAAACATCAAAGGACAAACTCTGCAAAGTTTAATCACCGTCAACAGAGCGCAGCGGATCCGGAAAGGTGACGTAGCAAAATTAAATGGCAACCAGGGTCATTTCATAATGTCAACAGTTCGGTGACAGTGCTCATGAACCCGCTACATTGAAAAAAAAAAAACCGTAAGTGGCTTTTGCACCACTCTTTTTCATCTCTCATTCTGCGGTCCTCATTGGGTATTTTGTCATAAAGTGGACAGATAAATATGATTTGTGTTTGGGTGTCGTGTGTCGTCCAGATCAGTTTCAGTAGATGTCTGCTGCTAGACCGCCCATATTTCCCTGCCGTGATCCCGTGCTGTGTAGCGGTAAAAATGAAGACGTGACGGTGGCGGAAGTAAGCCGTGTTGACAGACGCTGGATAAATGGCGTCCAGCAATGAAGAGTCACGTAAAGCCGGCACCGCCACCTCGCCGGACAATTGGTCTCGCACGGCAAGGGAGGCGACTAATACCGGGCTGGGGATGGCTACACTGTCCCCTTTCGGTCGCCTTGATTTCCGGACACAAGACGGAGAGCTGTACCGGTCCGCCATCCACTATTTCCCACATTATTAATTCCGCTCAGCCTCGACTTGACCACAGCTTGTGCCTCGTGGTTCCCGACAAGCTGGTGACGGCGGCTGCTGATTGGCTGGTGATTGCCCAGGGAGGCGCAAGCTGCGACATGTACTTCCGCTTCACTGGCCGCCCCTTTGGCTCCAGGGGTTTAGTTGGCTGTTTCATCATTGCATATACTAGCCGTGTATATACTGTCTGCATCAACTTACAAAAACGCAACAATCAAACATTGAAACAAACAATTCCTGAGTACATTCCATAGCTTAATACAGAAGTCAAAGAAACTGTAAGTTTCTTTACGAAAACCGATGTTGCATCCCACTGGACAGGGTGAGTGGGTGTTTGGGAGTTTAACGTCCTTTTCCACCACATAGGGTGATATCAAAGACGGGGCAACGATGAAAAAGCCAGCACAAATATTTGGCCCCAGCCGGGATCGAACTCACGACCCGAGCATTAGAAGTCCAACGCTCTCCCATTCGACCACCCCGGCTCCCCCCCCCCCCCCCCCCGGACAAGTGGTGTTACTGCAAACATCCTACTTAATCAACCTGCTTGTTTTTGTTGCACAACGGAGCGACGTGATGAGCAGACATAATCATAAAAAAATGCTCCTAGGTTTGTTATGGATTAGGTGCTCTGGAAGGAAACCCAAAAAGCTGCTTTCCTACGTCAACAATTTTATGGGAGTTATCGTGGAATGCGTGCACGCCAAACTCACATTTTTTATGTTTTAGGTTTCCGACAGGTGCTGGAGTTGGGATTCAACGGTCAAGATGTACTTACGGAGATTAGGTATAATCGGCAAACATTGACGAGCACAACCCTTTCAGTCTTACACTCCATAAGCACGCTGCCGCAGCCCTGTCCTTGCCGATGAAGTTCGTGGAAAAGTCAATCTCCAACACTTTGTTCCGCAGATGGGGCTTGGCCACCGCTGGCTTGTCTCAAGTTGTTTGCTCCCAATCCAATAAAGTATCTCACATTACAATCAAGTCGCCTTCAATATGCCACCAACCGCCAGTTCTCACGTTCCGATCAGCTCCAATGGCGCTACTCTGAAATCAAACAAGTTACCGCACAGAGCTTGAAAGAACGAATGATTAGAGGCTGATGCATTCAACATTCAAAATTCAACAGCTGAATTTTTTTTGATAGCTTGTTCCTATTAACTCCAACCTTTTTATGGTGATTTGAGATAAATCAATGAAGCTGATTTTTTATTTAGTCCCTTTCAAGGGAACTTGCACTCTGCACCGACTTTTGCCCGTGTGCATTTTGCATTATCAAAGTCTGCATCAACAACGCTTTATATAGCGGTTCTGCTCTTTCCGCTGTTCCTCAGTCACCTCTAGGAAAAACACAGGACGCGCGGAAGTTGCGTCAAAATATTAATCCTGCTCTCAGCCGCCTGACAGAGCAAAGTTGTAAAGTGATTTACTTTTTCCTCTACACACCAGGGCACCCGACCTCGTCCAATTCTTCTGCACTGCCAAATACGTCAGCATTACGCAGGCTGGCCGTGAGGGAACGCTTTTAGTGCCGGCCACTCATATACTTCATCCTTACGTCTGACAAAAGGCCGACTGTAAGGACGGTGCATCTGCCAATGGACGCCGCTGTCCTATAGGTTCAGGCTTGACTTATCGCCTTCAAGGTTAGGGTTTGAAACCCGAGCGGGCCGCCCCTCTCAGACAGGCTCCCCATAAAGCTTGCTGTCCGTTATACAGAACGGGACTCTTTTATGTTGCTGTCGGGATGGATGATGTGATGGGGGGACGTGCAACATTCAATCTCGCACGGACCGATGACGTTGCCAGATGAGAGAAGAAATCAAGGGAGCGGCGTTGTGGGGCAAGTGGTGGCCCCAGCCTGCCCCGCTCCTTGCGGGCTAGTCCCATACATCAGGAGTAAGATGAAGACGGGACAAATGAGTCTTACTATTGACGTGCACGCTAGTTTTGTTTCCCCCAACCCCCTCCACCCGACTACTGGTATTGCCCGTATTAATGGCTTCTATCGGGGAGAAGGCGCTGATACATTTATTGATTTCAACCGCAGCCCTCTTACTCGTCTAATCGTGTCGTTCCTGTTTGCTACAATTGGTGGTCTCCCCTTGGGAGATGGGGGCGCTCCGCAGCAAGAGCGGGGTAGGTGGGGAGTGAGTGGGGGTGGGGTGGGGGGTGGGGGGGGGGGGGTTCAGCACATAAAATGGGAGAGACAATGGGACGTGACAAGTCATGGCTGGATGGACTGTGGGTCTAGATCTGATGGGAAATTATTTTCATTTATTACGGAGCTGAAACTTGACATAACGCCCATAAAACAAGAGCGGTCTCGGCAGTCCCAAACTACATTACATTCACGATGCCAACTCCAGAAAACGTACTGTCTAAACAGCAGTGACAAGCAGTGTTTGGTTCATTCTATCGTTATTTCATGGTCCGGTCTGCACACCTCGTAAAGTTCGGAGAGCTGTAAAAATACTGTCCCGAGAAATATAGAAGACGACTAGCAACGTGTAGTAAGAGGCAAAGCTCCGTGGGCGGCTAATTCCGTTAGTATGGGGCCTTCTCTGATCAGTCTCGCGTGGATGACATTAAAACTACTTCATAGCTGTCGGCAGACACCAGAAGACGATGATGATGGAGATGACAGCAATCACTTGCTAGTGGTGTACGGTCTTCTAAGTAAATCCACCCTATGACAGGCGGAACACGATCAACGTCAATCAACTTGAAATATTCAATAAGCAGTACAAGCACACGACACTGTAGAAATCACCATCACGATCAACGGCCAAAGCTTCAGCTTACGACCTAGCGGCGTCATGGGTACCGTGTACAAAAAGTGGATTTAGTGTCCCGGCAATGTTTCCATACATCAAACGAATGGCAGTAGAGTGGGCAAAAAAAAGTACATACGCGATCGAAGTGACTGCAGTTGTACACTCTACAGAAGTTTGTTCTACGGCGATACACACATTCTGGGCTGACCTTCCGTGTGCCTATGCCGATACAAGGCGAAACAAATTGTGCAGCTGCCCACAGAGTATAGTGTAAGCTCCTGAAGCAATAGTTGTCAGCAGAAGTTATGGATGAGTCCTAGATGCGGGATGCAGTGAGACTTTCATTTCCAATCTAAGCCTCTGATCTGTCTTGACATGCCCCACTGGGCCCACTCTGGATCCAGGGTAGGGACCCGGGGGATGCTGGTGCTGCTGGGTGGCTGGGGGTCAGGTCAGATCAATAGCACCCTAGAGAGGGTGGACGGGCCAGGCGTTGATCCGACTGGAGTTCTAGCTGTAGATGTGCAGGCAATTGATGATCCCGACATTCACGTAAAAACAAGTCTAGAGCTGGTTGTTACCACGCCAATATATCACCCTCCGGACGCTGACGGATCAGGGGCAGGGCCCGATGCGCGAGACGCGTTCTTAGGACAGGGTAGAGTGGAGTACAGGGGGGTGAGGGAAGGACGTCACCCATCACCCCCATATCTAGCACCGTCTCTAACGTAAATCAGCGGCCACGAGGCCCCGGGTTCCTCCTGGTCAATATTTACCGAGGCAGGGCAGCGCACGATCCCACAACTTTAGGACCCGGATGCTCCTAATTAGCGAGGCTGCGTACAGGCATTTTGACAAGCTCCCTGGCGCGTGAAGTGACGTATTGGCATCCTAGAGCACAGCAGCCCGCCGGCCCAGGATCCTCTTCATGGACTTCAATTGCGACACGTTCGACCCCGCCACCTTTCCAGATTATTGCATCGATAACTTCGCGCCATATCGACGCATATCCACGCCGCCTCCCCTGGCCGTGAAAGAGGCGCGGAATTAGAAGGAATCCATCTCGCCAGCTTGGGCAGCACTGTCAGATAAGTCAGCCTCAAGTGGGGGACTGCCTGCTGGACGCTCTACACCCACTAATGACTTCCCGTCCCTTGCAGTGGCCAAGATTTTCATCTCACTCAGTTCTGGTGTTGGTAATTGCCCTGATCAGTCGTCCGGCCGCAAACAGTTCATTTCTGATTCTGTTCCCTTGATACAGGGCTGGGTTTCCCTCACGGCCGATATGATTACACCCAACGCCACTCAGTCGAGTGTACACATCCAGTTTCATTAATTGGCTGCACCGGCAAACCCTTCACTCAACTGCACTGACCAGGTTTTGCCTTCCCAAAAGACAGAGTTCGTGATGACGTCAGTCCACGAGGAGGCCACGTGCACTTAGATTTCTCTCTGTAAACAGCTTTGTATTGTCAACAAGAGCATCAGCTTAACACATTTCGCACTACGCACGGACATTTCACGTTTTTCACTTTTTGTTGTTGTTTGTTTTTTGCTCTGTATGCGAAAATGAAACAAGATGAAAGGTCTCTCATTGCAGCAAGTACGAGTATAATCAAGGTGCAACACTACCACTGAGGAAGATTTAAATCCATGCAGACATGAGTTTATTGTGTTTTGTTTTAGTAAGGCCACTGGTGCACAACCCCAAACTTACTTGGTGGGATTTGAGTGAAACTAACAGACGGATCTAGAAATCTACACTCTGTGTGTGTGTGTGTGTGTGTGTGTGTGTGTTTTGGGATTTCAACATTCAAGAAAACACACACACACACACACACACACACACACACACACACACACACATCACTCAAAGATACTTACGTTTGCAGACGTTTCAAAACCTGTGCTTCAGGATGTTTTCAGACACGTGGCTCATGTAGTGGTTGTTTCTGCTTCCTGTGATAGGAACGCAGTCTCGCACCATAACATGATAATGCCCAGTGCCTACGGGCAAACGTTTTCTTGTAAAGGAAACTAAAATTCATCATTTGGCGGGTGAGTGGGTGGGTGTTTAAGGGTATAATGTGTTTTTACACACGTCCACATACGGGTGCATAGAGCAACGAGAAAAAAAAGGCCTGCAAACTGGA
Organism: Batillaria attramentaria; assembly: GCA_018292915.2. NCBI lineage: Eukaryota > Metazoa > Mollusca > Gastropoda > Batillariidae > Batillaria > Batillaria attramentaria. Next base: position 71,891 of record JACVVK020000054.1, read on the forward strand.
TACTTGGCCCACGCCGGGAATCGAACTAACACCCGAGCACACCATTTTGCATTTTGCAATTTCAGGTCATGTCACGTTTCCACCGAAGAGTGGATGAACCTACCCCCGATACACATCGTCTTAAAGTTCTGTGGCATAGCCCCAGAATAGTGTTTGTTGCTTACGCGGGTATTACACTCCCGCTTTTGTGACATATTCTTCTATCTGGGCAAGTGTTGCCACGAAACAGGACAATGCATGCACTCCAAGACGAGATAAAGCGAACGTTAGTAAGACACAGGAATGGGCTGCATTCCAGAACAAGTTCAAGTAAAGGGCCCAGAGGTGAGATAGTACTTTGACGCCGAACTTGTCTGGTGAAATGGGGGAAAACAGCGAGCTGAGTTAGGGACTGCGGGCAGCTGAGGGCCGGGTTGTATAGGAGAGTGATGTACGCCGACCGGGAATTGAAAATAAGTTGTGTCTGATACGTCCGACAAAGCTTCTCGTCGCACGGGAACAGTAAAATAATCGTATTTTCTGCCTGTAATTCCCCGATGTGCAGACAAAATGAAGATAAACTGGACGGCAGGCGAGCTGGTCCATCCCTACGGGCTATACGTTTTCTCCCTATCGATTAGTCTGTTTCAGGAAAATTAATAATTGGCATGATGCGGGGCCGGGCTGCCCGGGGCTCGGGACGGGGTGTGACGCAGGGGCCGGGCAGGGCGCGGGCGGTGACGCCACGTAGGGAGAGCGGGTTAAGAGGGCAGAGGGGCAAACGGGGATCAGGTCTGTCGGGAACCAGCACGTGAAGCCCGCTATACTGTCAGGGAACCCCCACTGGCCAAACGAATGTTAGTCAGTCCGTGTTACAGGCACTAGCAGTCAGGACGGGGGCCGATCGGGAACTGCACAATCGATTTGGATACTCACAGTTTGGGGAGCAACAGTTGACTCGTCCTGGAACAGTCGCCGATATCCTTCTGTACGGACAGACACAGTCAGTGTCGCAAACTGTTAGTGATTTCAGTGTTGCGCGGCTTTCAAAATGTCGGCTAACAAGTCACGATAGAAAAGTGGTTGTATTCTCAGACTTACGACAGAAATAAAAACAAACAAACGAACAAACAACAAACACTGAAAGAAAGAAACAAACAAACAAAAGAGAGTCGATTGTGTTCAGACAGGATCATAGGAGATTCGCGAGCTGCATCAAAACTTGAAACAACTCCCGCCATTTTTCATCAAACCATGTACACTAAACTGGGCCTTTGTGTCTCTAAAGCCACTAGCCTGTCTGTGCTTTAAATCAAACCGAACGCACTCTCCGACTTCTGCCGACAGAGGTGGTTATCCATGCACCCACCTTCCCTTCTCTCCCCCCTCCCCACTCCCCCCCCCCCGGCTAAATCTCTCGGATTTGATAAAAACTGTTCGAAACCAGACGTCTGTCGTCCGTTTATCCGTTTGTCCTTCACTCGTTGTCAGCAAAGAGAAGGTTCTAGAGTTTCGTGCCTGTCTCGTATACTGGCACGTTCGCTGTGATAGTTACCGGAGTCTCCACGCTGTTACGGATTCTGTTGCCAGTCAAAATCCATTTTGGTCTCTTCCGCGTGTCGAACTCCGACACCTTTCCACTGTGGATGATGGTTGGGGATCTATGGATTCCGTCTTTCACGGGTGTAAAACAAGACGGACCTTTTTTTCTTTTCTTTTTTGTTTGGTGCTACTCCGATTCAAAACTTTCAACGGCGATTGCTTCACCTACTGCCGTTAGTTTGATACATGAGCATGCACATGTCGTTATACTGTAGTAACCTGCTTGTAACAGTCGTTGTCTGCTTGATAAACAACCCCTTTCTTTCAAACTGACAAACCGAAACCCAGTATGTTTTTTCCCCCCGTGCTATTCAGATTTGAACATGAAAAACAACAACAACAAAACAACAACAACAAAGCAACAAGAAGCAACGCCGCTGCTGCTACTAACGGTTTTTACTGAGAGCAGTCGTCATCGAAACTTTTGAATTAGCGTAGCACCGGAAAAGCGGCCGTGCATTTTGTTTAACACCCATGATCTCCCTTCTTCCCACGTGCAGCTGCTCAGTGTAGCTGGAAGACTGGTGATGGAGTTGATCGGTTGGTATTTCACTCACTCCTGTACCGGCTGCTTGTCTCCAGGGGACAAGACACAGATGTAGGGGATCGATAGGTGTCGCCAGCTACCGCTCACTGTCTCCACCGCCATTTGCTTCCTGGGGTGAGGGGAAAATTTAAATTCATGAGAAATTTGGGTTTAGAGCGAGCTCCTCTTCCTGCTGATTTCCGCTTAAGATGCAAACCATCCGCCTTGAACTCACACAGCCTGTTGCCTGGAACCACAGGGACAGTACCAAGGAACTATCATACAGGGGTGGTACCCTGTCTCACAATCACTTTCGTTACACATAAAGAACGGTATCATACAAATCCACGTCCAGTTTTGTAACGAGGTAACACACGTACGTACGACCGATACCAATATTAGATCAGTACTAACAGGGCAAAAAAAAAAAAGAGAAGAAAGTACTAAGAGGGGTACAGTACATTGGGACAAGTACACACGAAATGAATAAATAAATAAATGAACAAATAATACCATACACTAGTAGCTGTTGGAACATAACTGTGTACCGAAAACCCGATCAGTTATAGAGTGCGCAGGCAGCAAACCACCATTTTCACCAACTACAGTGAACCATACACTTCCACGCATTAAAGGGCTTCGTCTGTCAGTCCACTGATATTTATAGAAGCGATAATGGCCTGCTAGGTTGCTTCTCCCGCCATTCTTCCACACAGATGACAGTGTATCCTTTTATTCTTCAAAATCGATAATTTACATCTAGACAATCAGTCATGTGATTTAGTGGTAGACGGTGATGTTGGCCTACATCCTGTTGTTTAGTTGTCTGCCTTTCGGGAAGAGGTGTGATGTTTTTTTCCCTCAATGTTGAAATTAAGTAAGGGATATCTGTTTGATCACATTTCCTAACTTGTCAATGTCGACATTGACGTATAGCGCTCTAACTCCAGTAAAATCTTTCAGTCAGTCAACTCGGTTAAGTGGTAAAAAAGTAAGATAACAGAAAAAGTCGTATTTCAGTTAGTGGCTCATGACTCATCTTTTTAATACTTCAGTAATGAGTTACGGACACGTTAGACACGTTGATTGGATACAAATCTCATGCGTATTACGTACCAAGAAAACTTCCAGCTGCACTATACATGCGTGCTCAAACCTTCAAAGACGGGATTTCTATTGGTTTTGAAAAAAACACATATTCCTGTAACAAGTATCTCATTTGACTGTGTCTCGTTCTGTAGCGGAAAATACCCCACTCGACATGAACGATGGAGTGGAGGACGTAAAACATCACCTTGCTTAACGCCTTAAGCTCGCTGCTTGTGACCTCCATCAGTACACATGCTGTATCTCTTTTTTTCCGGTAAAGAGCTAATTTACGGTCAGATGCGCTGTATCAGGTACTTCTCATATAACACCACAGAGGAAAAATCCGGGCACGATTTACTATTGTCTGTGAGTGCGCAGAACAGAAAAAGTCGGATGGCGTTAAGCGAACAGTATGGCATTGACAGCGAGGTGGGTGTGAACAAAGTGGGTTGAGAGGAAGGGGTGGTGAAGCAAGTGAACGACAGAATGGGGTTGGCATCAGAAAGACAGACCAGTTCGTGGGCAAAAGTCGGTTACGTTAGGGAGGAGCTGGCAAGAGTTTGCAACTTGTGAGACTTTTCCTCTTCTGACTGAAGATCGATACAAGTTCTGACTGGGACCCCACGATTTCCAAGGCGGGTTTGTCGGGGTATGGAAGTTAAGGAAGATGCCCTGATTCTGATGTGGAATGAGCTGGATTTATCCTGTTGTCAGAAACACGGGCGAGTTAGACAGTGTATACTACATGGCCGGAAAGACGCAGTTCCGTGTGGTGTGAAGATGAAGGTTCAGCTAGAGTGCAGTCCATAGTTTCATGGCTGTAGATATAAGGTTTGAATCGCTGGCCAGAAAAAAATCGTTTTCTCAGTTGGGAAGATTGTGATGAGTGCTAGAAGGACTTATCTGAGTGGCGCTGTCGAAGTGAAAGAAAACCTGGTAGGACGTGAGTTGGATGTCTGAATGAACGTCCTTGTCGGTAATTGTAAAGAATAGTATACGAAAATAATTGGAGCTAATTGCACGCACTTTGACGGGTGTTTTCGGTTCTGCACGATGCAAAGAGACATAAGACACCCTTACCTACTCACTTTGACCACTCCTTCCCCACAAACATGCACAAAATATCCCTGAATGACTGGCGACCACGGCCTGAGCAGTCATCTGCACGCCATTTTGATCACCCGGTCCTACTAATTACCGAAAACAACCGAAACAACCGAAAACAACTTCTATGTTTTAACTGCGTTCTACCCGTATTAAGAGTTGTATCGGTCGTTTTCGGTTGTTTTCGGTAATTAGTAGGACCCTGATCACCAACCAAAATGGCGTGCAGATGACTGCTTGGGCCGTGGTCGCCAGTCATTCAGGGATAGTTTGTGGGGAAGGAGTGGTCAAAGTGAGTAGGTAAGGGTGTCTTACGTCTCTTTGCATCGAGCAGAACCGAAAACATCCATCAAAGTGCGTGCAATTAGCTCCAATTATTTTCGTATACTATTCTTTACAATTACCGTCCTAGTCCAAACAGAACCTTTCCCGTAGGAGGAGAGTTAAATATCCCAAGGTGTCCATGGGGTGCAGGGAAACCGATGCTCACTTTGTACAGGCTGACCAGAACAAGACTTTTAACACATTTCGTTCCGCGCACGAGTATCCCACGTTTTTTTTTTTTTTTTTTTTTTTACTACCCTGTTTCGGTTTTGGTCATTTATGCAAAAATCAGACAAGGTTAATGGTTCCTTGACGTCTCTCAATGCAGAAAACACGAGTGTAATCAAAGTGCGACCCCTCAAATAAGCCAAATTTAAATCCATGCAGACATGAATAAAGTATTACACTGTATTTTTTGAGTGAGGCCACTGGCGCACAACTCCAAACTTAACTGGCAGGAAGAATTCCGATGAGGGTTCAGATAACTACCACAAATAGAGTTGCTAAAATACAGAAGTAATGACGCCTTTTGCATATAACGTAGCTGTTGATAGACTGGCTTTCTTTGATGATATTTCCTTAGTTTAGTTCAGAATCTCTCAGGCACAACACAAACTCTTGAGTTGTCGCTGTAGCCCGAAGTTGGCCGTGTTTACCGTTCGTGTCAGATTAAGCATGAAACCTCTGATGGCAAGAATATCCAAACAATCTTGTTATCAGTAAGCAGAGCCAAGACGATAGCCAATCATACGGCCTTTTCTATGTCTGCAATCTCCACAATCACACATCCATAATGAGATATCCGTAATCCCCTGAAAACGTCTGTGCCTCTGGCCACTTGTTTTCTTCTCATGTTTCCCATAAAACACAAACCACGACGACCGAATTTAGAACATCCCGCCCCCTAGCGAGAGAAGCAGGAAACAGCAGCAATGAACGTCAAGGGAGACAACAATGGCCGGGGAACAGAGTGAGTTCAGCATTCAATGTCTGGCCGGAAACGACTAGTGACGGTAGCTGGCGAGCGCGGGCTTGTTGGGGAAAATCACGTCCTCACTGTAATCAAAGACAAACGGGAAAATGGAACAAGCGATTGACGCTCAGCTGGACTTCTGAAACAGCGCATGGCGACCCGACAGCGCAATCATTGCCGTATTGTGGACCCCAGCCATGGCAACCGTCTGCCTCACGAAAAGAAAACGGAAATAAAAGGGAGCCGATTTTTTTGGTGTGTGTTTGAATCTGAACGGCATTTGTGTTCTTGTACTTTTCCCTGCTCTTGCTCTTCAAAACACCCCCCAGCCGGAGCCAGTCGTCAATACTTTGCCCCACCCCCTCCCCCTTCCAAAAAAGAAAAACGAAGAAGAAAAAAAAACTGAAGTAATCCTGATTCGTAGACGGAAACAGCCATTTTTTTTTTCAAAAGATTGCACCAGTTTGCATAAACAAGCAGCACTGTTGAATACTTCATTTTTATACCTCTCCAGATCCTGTTTCTTGGCGTCAGTGCCAGTGCCTGTGTACTCAGCTGCTGCACAGCGAAACACAGATAATAATATAAAAAAGAAAACTCTTGCAGCTCTTGTAACCATTTCGCAGGGCACAGCTGCAGGGGTCTACGTTAAAAAGCATCTCTTGGCTATCAACTGCATGCTTATGGCGTGATGTATGGCTGAGACTAGTGAGAGCCAATCCTGTAACACAGTATGGTTTCCAAAACGACTGTTTTCAGGGTGACCATATTGTAGGCAGCTCGGCAGATCACCTAAACAGTTACAGTACGTTTGTAAACCTAAGAAACTGGTAGGACAAATGCGGGGGCGTTTATGATAAAAACAAATATTGCATACAAAGCAAAGCTTTTTTTTGTAATAATTCAGCTACATCCGGAAGACAGAGTACTTTTCAACCTGGATAGCTTGAATGGACGACGTTTGTGGGTGAGGGTTTTTGTTATAATTGGAAAAAACAACAACTGATAAGGAAATATGGCTCGATGGCGTGAATGTGAATCTGCATTTGTAAGCAGAAGATGTATGCGATGCGACTTGAAATGAGCGAATCACAGACATCACGCGAGTTTTGCATTGTGAGCTGTGCCCGTTAGTAATCTTTGCTGCCTCCGTCTGGTGACGCTGATCACAAAGCAGGGACAGTATATCACGATAGTTTTCAGGCTAGATCCAACCCACAAAGCAGGGACAGTATATCACGATAGTTTTCAGGCTAGATCCAACCCACAAAGCAGGGACAGTATATCACGATAGTTTTCAGGCTAGATCCAACCCACAAAGCAGGGACAGTATATCACGATAGTTTTCACGCTAGATCCAACCCACAAAGCAGGGACAGTATATCACGATAGTTTTCAGGCTAGATCCAACCCACAAAGCAGGGACAGTATATCACGATAGTTTTCAGGCTAGATCCAACCCACAAAGCAGGGACAGTATATCACGATAGTTTTCAGGCTAGATCCAACCCAGCTCAATTTACTCTGCACACACAAAGGCTGCATTTTACAGTCCACAGACAAATAACACCGCATCGCGAATTCGCGTGGCTATGCTTTCCATAATATTTGTGGTTGCCTTTTCACGGCATGGAAATGGACCATTCACAGATCGTCAACACGATCATCCGCTTCATACACAATTTTTCACACGTATTTGATCATGAAACTCTATCAGTTTCTTTCATAAAACTGTGTCTTTTATCTCAGTTTCTTTTAGTCAGCAAACATTTATGATATGTGAGACACCGCTTACAGCTACGTAGTTTGTGTCCAGGCGTGAGGATTGTCAGCTTCCCTTCATCTACAAGTGTTCCGTGTCCAACAGGAGGGCCGCACCATGTTTTGGACACCGAGTGCATTCATCTCCCAGCGCGCACAAACAAAATGAAGGGGTCATAAAAAGGGAAATTATTTCACGCCGGGAATTGAGGCATTTAAGTAGTGTGGAACCGGCGTGTTTTTATATTGACAGAGTGGGCAGACCCGGCGCTTCAGTAACGATTCCATGAGGGGGGGGGGGGGGGCATGCCCCGGTGAATAATAGAGGAAATAGGAGGCGGGGGAAAATGTAGAAAACCTGTTAGAAATTACATCGGTATCTTCCTCCATCACAAGAAGCGACCATATTGATTTTCGTATATTGATTTTCGTGGCGTGCGCCTTAAGTTTAAATTGGGCTACCCCTCTACTTGAAATAAATTGTGCCCAGCAGGGACAGCGCCACACACACTTGCTGCGACAAATTACCGCCCCTTATCTACCGGCTACCCCGACAGGCGCAATGAGTGATGGCCGCCACCACTACACCCAGACTCTACTCCCGGCAATGGACCGGCAGCTTTTCAGGCATCCTTCAAAGGGCGGTACCATTTTTGTGCAGATGAGCATATCACGTCACATCGATTTTGTCTTTGTGGATCGTTTTGTGTTTTGGCCAACTGGTGGTCCTTTTCAAGTTTTACTGAAAATAGCATCAAGCTTTAGTTCATTGAAACCGTCCACACGAAATTCTCGACAATACAGGCAAAGCTGCAGCAAAGAATACCCAACACTTCCTTGTGCTGAAAAAGAAGGGGTGGTGACAGCAAGTAATTAGAAACGAAGAAAGATACGACAAAGAAAACGTGTGTGCAGTGTTTGGGAAGAAACTAATGCGATGGTTTTGAACAGAGAAATATACAGTTAGGTCTACTCCAAACACACGGCCAGTCGCTACAAATATTACAATACGGGACTGAGAGATCTTTCATAACTGGATTATGAATAGGCAGGTTGATCGATTTATGGGTGCATTTATTGATTAAGCTGTTATTTCGGTAAATTGTCAAGTGGACGTTTATCGAACAATTTTGTTGACTCATATTTCACGTGATCGGTTGATCAAAGCCTTAGAAGGTGCAAATCGACACTTGTACTGGAACTAAACTGTGCTGGCGCCATGCCAGTGTTGGGTTAGCTTGTGGTCGTAAACAAGACGAGCCGCTGGCGGACTGGGACATTAAGATCTCATTCCGGTCCTGGTTTGTGGACTGAGTGAATAATTATGCAGATGGAATGAATGTGAGCATTGTGTATTTGTAAAATTCATTCCGCAGGCTGGCTGGCAGCTAGCTGTCACAAAGTGCAGATAAACACATCCACAGTCAGCCAGAGTGCTGGGCCTTGGATGGGTGGTTGTTGCAGCCGGTGTCGTCATTTGGCACGTGGCAAGCCATGCGTCATGAACAGCACACTGCTCTCTCTCTCTCTCTCTCTCGTTGTGTGCAAATCATTGCAATCATTTCCAACGTACACTTCCAGCACCAAAAATAATTAGGGTTTTGGTGGAAATTTCTAGTCAGTGTAGTTCTGTACAAGTCTGCAAAACCTTTTTTTTTCCGGTGGTGACCGAACTTCAGTCTAACCGGCCGCCGCCTTTTACCAAAAATTGAAATTGAGTTCGTGGTAAAAGTGCCAGTGAGTGTCGTTCACCAGCTTTCACAACTCGGAGATGAATGTCTGCGCGGCCTGCATGAGCAGGGGAGATCACTGACTGCCCCGGTTGCTAGGTGAGGCTCTATCGCTGTGTGCCCCACTTGCTGGAGCATGGCCCAACTTTTTGCCCCACTTTGGAGAAGTTTGCGGGCCGCTAGGAGCCCTACAGCGGGTTACACTGCTATCGATCTCAGCGCCAGAAGCGATACAGAGGAAGTGCGGCCACGGAGTATCGGCAAATACTGCACCGTCGCCCAACACAGGAAATTATGAACGCGGCATCGTCCAGCCCAGTATTGAGGAATGAGCAAAACAGTCAACATGGACGCACGTGCACGCACTGGGGTAATATTTTCCCATCCAATATCAGTTCTATTGGCGTTTCTCGTGAATTATTTCCTATCACTGACGACTGAGTGGCGATCATTGCGTCTGGTGATATATGAGAATATTAGTGTCATGTGATACGATGTTGCACAAAAACTACGTTACCGCATTAGTCTGATGTGGTTTGAAATAGTTCTAGGCTGTACAGACACTTTCAATGAAAATCTTACAAAATGAAATAAAAACGAATGAGATTAATTTGCCCTCGCGACTGGATCTGCTGGATCCACGGCACTAGAAACAATCGTGCATCCAATGAGGAACCTGGCAATTATCTTCAACGACGACCGAAACCATTACACTGCAAAACACGGACAAAATCTATCCGTGTGTGTGTGTGTGTGTGTGTGTGTGTGGAGAGAGTGGGTAATTAATATTCCATCTTAACTTGAAAAGGACCGCATAATAATCTATTGCATGACACTGGAGACGGAATATGATGTACAATATTTATGAACAGGAAGTAGGAAGGAGGTTTGACCTCAAAATTACATATCACCAAGGCAAGAAAATTTGATTTATGTCATGTTTACGAGCTCTTTTTACATTAAAACACAGCAATACGTCCTCCTGAGGAAAATAACAATGTTTAGCTCTCTTCCACGGCCACTAGTTGTTTATCCAACAAAACACTTTACACGTCTTGCTTATCACAATAAAATATTGGCTGGGGAATATGAACATTCTCCAGAGAACCATGTAAATACCTACCCGTGTCGGTAACCGAGTTGTGCTTTCCAGATCCTCAAGAGTAATAAATGGTGAGTGTGTTGAAAAGTGTAAGAAGTGTTATGAGCATGGCGCAGCTGAGTGCCACGCTGCAGGAGCGGCCAGATTCATGAGATGTTTACAGGCTCAGAGTAAAAGGAGCTGCCAGCAGTGAAAAGCACTTGGGTGGCTTCTATAGCAGCTACAGGGTTCAAACTGCCAGCAGCCGTTCTACAGAAGCTTTTCAGGTCACGTGACTAAGATGGAGAACTCTTGCTACGCGGGTGAATTGCCTCCTCTTGGTCAAAGGGACTCGGTGCAATCAAAACTTTCCACTACATCGGTGCTGGCTACAAAAAAGTACACGTTATCATGGTGGGCAAGTTTGGACACTTGGAAATAGTTTATGGCTGGGTTGAAATGGACGAGTCGTCCTTGGGGAGAATTGAAAATGCATGTTGAAGGCTGCAGCTCTAATGTAGCGCAGTGACTACATGTCACGTCCCTTTGCCAACAACAGGAAACCCATTCAACGTGAGCCTAACGTAACGTCAGAGTTGAAAAGAGGAAATTTATTGTGAGAATAATTCTATTTGAGTTTTGACAACCAGAATTGTCCTGCCATAAAAACTAGCGATAATGGCGGAGTGCAATATCCGCCCAATGGGCAGCTGACTGGCTAGAGGAAAAGATGATGTGATTTACACTGAGAAATGTATTGCACTCGTGTCGTGCGTTCGATCGCTCAACGTCAAAAACAAATCAGATATTGCCGTCATCCACTAGTGGCATCGATAGACTGACCCGTAAGAACCTTTCACCGCCGCTTTGAGTGCCATTGGCTTAATCGCTTATTGTAACGACAACGCCTACAAGACTGAAGAGGGATTATATTTGTCAGCCTCTTTCCCCCTACCACCACCCAACCAGTCCACCTACTTTGGAGGTAAAGATTTACTGCTTTATGTTTCTTATATTTTAGTCAGTCTTTTCAAAGCAGATATTACCAGTGTCTCTTTATATTCATATTTATATTTATCTCTTTAGATTTATATGTCTAGATAAATTAATGTAGGGGTGCGTGTGTGTGTGTGTGTGTGTGTGTGTGTGTGTGTGTGTGTGTGTGTGTGTGTGTGTGTGTGTGTGTGTGTGTGTGTGTGCGAGCCAGAAGAAAATTTTCTGCCATCGACAGACAATAAAGTTGAATTGAATTGAATTGAATTGAATTGAATTGAATTGAATTCATCATGAAGTACAATGTTTTGTTGTAGATGCATCCTGCAGGTTTTTTTAAAGCTCACAGACCGACCTAGGGTTATAACGGTGAAAAGAAGTTGACACCATTTAGATGTGTGCAAAATGTGAATTATTTGGGGGCTGTATTTGTTAAGATATGAACCATTTGGGGCTGTATTTGTTAAGATATGAACCATTTGGGGATGTATTTGTTAAGACATGAACCAAAACGTGAGCCAAAAGATACGCCTGCCGCCCGCTTCACTTGCAAGTGAAGGACGCGTTTGTGTGAAGCAGACTATAACTACGACCACGTGGCCGTCTCAGTGCAACTCGTACATGGCCGATGGCGACATTACAAGTTTACAAAGCTCTAAAATACACATCGGGAGAATCACTGACTTAACAGTAGCAACATCTGTGCAAACCACGTTTTTGACACGGTGGGAGTTGCTCATCCTGCCTTTAATAAAAGCAACAAGAGTGTCGACGACAAGACCCAGTGGCCCTCAGTATTTGCTGTTGAACAATTGGATTGTTTGCATAAAGTATCCCTGTTTCTCGACACTCCTTCACGTTCAATTCTTTCACAAAAGAAGAAGAAAAAAAAAAAAAAAAACCATACGTCGCCTAATTTGCAGTTTTTCCTGGCAATGAACATGACGAAACACTGCACTCCACAGAAACAAAACAATGCAATATTCAAAACAGAACCAGAACAAAAAGCGCTTTTGTCACAAGCTTGAGAAAGACAGAGTCTTAGGTTACGATTAAGAAGCATATATATTGCAGCCAAGGCAAGAAACTGCGGCGATCACCATGGAAACACGAAGATTATGTGTAGGTCTGAAAAACTATTCCATCAACAAAGGTGGCGAACGGGAATGGGAATTTTGCTGGCTTCAAAACTCTACGACCCGTAACAGACACGGGATAAGACAGCTTTCTTTACCTTACAGATTTTCACATTTTGTGTGCTGAACATTTCCAAACCGGAGAGAACCTCCTACGATCGGCCCAAATGAACGGCGCCACATGCGAGAAGGATTTTTTTTTTTTACCAGACCTTTCGCACCGGTGACGACTGTCAGAGAAGCAGACTAGTGTGACCACTGGACCACTGTCAGAGAAGCAGACTAGTGTGATCGTTAAGCACCCGCGAAACATGTCGCAAAACGAACGTTTAAGTGCAAAAGAAACCACGACACTTGTAACTTCATGCCGGAAGACGGCCTGGCTTGCAATATACGAGAAAAGTGCATGAAAAAATCCTTAAAAAAATATAGTGTGTGTGTGTGTGTGTGTGTGTGTGTGTGTGTGTGTGTGTGTGTGTGTGATGATGATGATTTAAATTCTGAACAGCACAATACTACACATAAATCAGCATCAGCCTTTCAGTGTTACATCAGAACAGAGCGTATGTCGGAATCAAGTCACGTAGGATCCAGTCCCATCAATCCATTTAAACACGAACGCTCTCTCTCTCTCTCTCTCTCTCTCTCACACACACACACACACACACACACACACACACACACACACACACACACACACTCTCTCTCTCTCTCTCTCACACACACACACACACACACACACACATACACACACTCTCTCTCTCTCTCTCTCTCACACACACACACACACACACACACACACACACACACACACACACACACACACACAAGAGCCAGCAAACCCATAGTCAGACTGGCGCCGGAAGGAGTTGAGTAGCGAGCACGTACAGCACGGTCGGCAGAATCTAGGCTAGTTGTCGCCCTCCTCCCTCGCCACTTTCACACAATGTCTTTTCTTCATTTCCCGTTTTGAAAAAGTAATTTACCAAAATGCGTTTCGTGCCGATCTTGAATTAAGTGTGCCCTTTACCCAGGGCGGCCACGCGGCCTTTTCAGCAGCACGGCAGGCTGTCTGGACGACCGCGGCTTCCATTTGTCAACAATTGAGTGGCGCACATTGATAATTCTCCCTCTTTCCTGCTACGACCATCAGCATGCAACGGCCACCACTCTACATCCGTTCTACACGCAGTTCTGTCCCCTGTTTCGTGCTCCGTCATACTATCCCAAGATCCCTCGGCCCACAGTGAATGAGAATCTGTGATTATCGTGATCCTTTTCACTGTGGCGAAGCAAACAGCAGTGATCGGACAAAACACAAAAGGACAGTTTGTGCCGTCATTTGATGAGCGACTTTGTTTTATGGTGCAAGACACAGACCATACCTGTGATGGTTAGTCCTATCAGCATCAAGGTCCTGTAATTAGGAACTTCTTGTCCACCAGCACGGCATGTGGCCACAGCTTTTTGTGGAGTTTTCTGTGTGATGTACGCAAAGCCTTTGAACTGGCTGTTGTTGTCAGCTGATTCCATGTCATGATGCAGCGTGTGCAACAAAAATATGTTCTATAAAGTTGCCTTTACTGTGGGCAAGAGATTCAGACCACCACAAATGTTATTTCTACGACCTATAGGGCTTCAAACTCACAATCTTCAGACAGAGAGTCCAACGCTCCGCCGCCACCTGAGCGCACACACACACACACACACACACACACACACACACACACACACACACACACACACACACACACGTGAACGTACCGTTTATTTCATCCATTTCAGTTGTAAAATGTCTCATTCTTTACCTTAATTTCAGGCTGAAAGTTTCTAAAGATCTGCACATCGACACATGCTTCCACGTTCATTATTCAATCTAATACATATATTACTTTCTAAAACAGAATTCTAGATACCATCTTTCATGTGGAAAATTATGCCATACATGATTTATTTCATTTGCGTCAGCGATCGTGTTCCTCAGAGAACAGAGACGTCCGAAGAATGCACCCTGTCCTTTTCTTTCCCTGCAAGTCTTCAGTCTTCTTTCTCGTTCTCCACCGACAGGTCTTTTCACCAGACTTGGCCGTGTTCAGCGACACGTCACTAGAGAGTCAACAGCGTCATCACGCGCCCACCGCCCGTTGTCTGTTTTCTGACCGCTGTACGCCAATAACAATCATCTGGAGAAATAAAATGAACAGAGAAAAAAATCTGGGAAAGAGTATGCGCTAACGAACTGTCGAGAAAAATCGATTATTTCTTGCTCCTACTCGGTATTATGCAACTCGCCGGGGGACGACGTGAAGAGTCGAAACAGCGCCGGGGGTGGGGGGTGGGGAGTTGGAGTGTTGGTGGTGGGTGGAGGGTAAAAAAGTAAATGAGCCCAGGGCAGCCACACAGCAGAGACCTGCCCGGGGCCGGAGATATGTGGAAGAGGGCTTCACGGCTCTTGAATTCGCCAGAAAAGATGTCCAATTTTGCAATGCAGTCGTGCGAACGCACTACATAACTAGCAGTCTGAAGTCAGCAGCTTACGGGCTTCCGCTGAAATGGAAGCCAGACGCGTGAACAGAGGACTGCCTGAGAGACAAACACGAGATGCCAGCTGTCAACTTCAAACTTAGGAAACTTTAAAAAAAAAAAAAAAAAAAAAACTTTAACGAGAGTTCGTTGAGTCAACATTTCACGCATATGTAGACGTCAATTAGGCCAACGTGACGGTGTGAGTCCAAGTATATAAGCTTAGCAGAAGACATATTGAAAATATTGAGTAGGACTGACCAATAGCCACTGAAGACTGGTTCTTAGCAGAACTACTCGTAAATGTGCAGTGAGCTTATGCTATTCTGAGGCATTTGTTTTCAAGCGCTCAGTCGTCCTTTAGAAGTAAGATTTAGCTCCTGTGCGAATGTATATCAGCTAAGATATGTACAGATAAATGCCTGAATGCGGCTGAGTTGCAGACTGCAGGTCATGGGACACAGTTGTATGTGCTGGCGTAATGGGGTTTTGTCGTCAGACTTGACCTTTATGACCTACGGCCGACTCCGACTGCCGACTTGGGTTTCCTCTCTCATTTGCTGATTACAGACCAACATCATATCTCCATCACTCTCTCCCTTACTCCCAGCAATCCATCATCTAGTCGTGACGGCACAAATGGCTTATACATGCTCAGCTTCTCGCTCTGTGTATTTCTCATGTTTTGTGTGTCGTCTTTTCTTCTGGTGTTTTGTTTCCAACATCTGAAATGCTAATGTCTCTGGCAGGACGTTTAACAGTGTTAAACCATTTAACCTTCAGGTGGTTCAAACTACCATTTGCATTGCAAAATGATTGCAAGGACTTCGCAACTCTGGCAAACCCAGTCTTCTAGTTTACTTCGCGCAGAACAGTTATTAATTTTTAACAAACAAGAAACTGAAAAAATCTTGATTCAGCAATCGAAGAACGACAATTTTCCTCCTTTTCTCACAAGTATGCATGGAAATTACCGCAAGATAAACATTCCCAATCTTTCTTTGCAGCCTGCCATTGGAGCTAGCCCTCGAAGACGAAAAACTAGGTTTTCCAAATCTCTGTGGGGTGCTGTTGTGAACATTTTTACAATTCTCTCGCTTGTCCGACATGGCTTCAAGGCGAGACGGACAGGCGAAAGCAATCCAGGCGATGAGTTTGCGCGTGTTGGGCCATCTCATGGCGAACCCATCTTCATCTTTCTGTCGCCAAGTTCTCGTCTTGCCCGCTTGTTTCTTGCTCCCACTGGCGCCATGTCTGGGAGGCCGGGATTCGGACGTCATAATGACGAACGCGCGCCCGTCGGTGTTCATCTCTCACAACTCCCCTCTCCTGCTGCCGGGCTCAGCTTACCGTCCCTACATTATCAGCTCTTTGTGTTTGTCACTGTCCACCAGTGTTTGGATACATGGTTAGAGATCAGGCTAGCCGTTTTACGAACAGAAAATGGCAGTAGCCTCCCTTGCTCATTACCCATTGTTAACTGATATTGTGAATTTTATGCCCATCAGCATTCTCCGAATGATAATAGTAAACCCTTGTTCACTAACTGCAATCCAAACACACGTCTTTGGTGTACATTGTGAGTGGAGTCTCTCTGTCAACAGGCTAACGTCTGCAATGAAAACAAGGAGGAACGGCCCCGTCCTACAAAGTTGTTTCTCCAAACTTCATATTATTTTGTCTGTTTTGTTGTTATTGTTGCCGGTTCTCCCCTCTCCAAGTTCTACCAACGACACTAGATCCTCTACGACCTCGACCGATTAGCCACGTGACTGGGGGTGGGGCCGGGTGGGGGAGAGAGAGAGAGGCAGAGATAGAGGGTGGGTGGGTGGGTGTTTAGAGTTTAACGTCTTTTTCCACCACAAAAGGGTGAATCAAGGACGGGGCAACGAGAAAAAGTCCAGCACAAATATTTGGCCCCAGCGGCCGGGATTCGAACTCTCGGCCCAAGCATTGAAAGTCCAACGCTCTACCATTCGGCCACCCTGGCTCCCCAGAGAGAGAGAGAGAGAGAGGTCAGTTCCGTGAAGTAAACATTTGCCGTAAGCCTCAGGCAGGTCGTCATACAGAGAGAGAGAGAGAGAGAGATGACGTCAATTCCGTGAACTAAACTTTTGACGTCAGCCTCTAGCACTGAGATCGTCTGAGGATGCTTGTTCATGTCTTGTGATTTCCCTGTAGGCTTTGTGACTTCTCCGACTGAATTATTTTTCACATGAAATCTGGAAGATGTAGAGGGCTGATGAAATGTCGGAAGCAGTGACGATACTTGCAGATTTTGTCTGTGAACCAAACATTTGACGTCAGCCTCAAGCTGCTCGTCTGTCAGGTGATACTTCTTCATATCTTGTGATTTCCTTGTTGTTTCTGTGACTTCCGTGACTGAATTAATTTTGATATAAAATCTGGAAGATCTAGAGAGCTGATGAAACGTGGACTTAAGTGCCTCGGGTTGTACTTACGAAATTGCAAAATTGGAACTTTTTTGACCAGCGCTTCTCGCAGAAACGTGAAAAAATGTGTTTATCTAAAAGCTCTGTTATTCTTAATACTAAAGCTATAATAGTGCAGTAGTTCATGTCATATGTGCAGTTGGCATAAGTCACAGTGACAAAAATACCGGAATGGTGAGTAATTTGAAGGAGTCTTTTCATAAATATTTGGCCTTATATGCAAACAACCCCTACCTCGGAAATATTTTTCTTACACAAAACCTGTCAGAGCTACAGAGCTGTGCTACGAAAACAGGCAGTATAATTGGATGATCTTCCCATTTTCAGAAGATGAAGCCATCTGAACATTTTTGGCTCACTTGTGTAACAAAGTGAGTCTATGTTATAACCCTCCGTCGTCTCTGTGTGTGTGTGTGTGTGTGTGTGTGTGTGTGTGTGTGTGTGTGTGTGTGTGTGTGTGTCTGTCTGTCTGTCTGTGGGCTGTGTGTCCGCAGTAAACCTTAACATTGGCCTTTTCTCAGAATCTACAAACAGTAGAGACACCAAAATTGGCCTGCTGATAGACAGCCATAAGACCTTTCAAAACATACTATACTGATTGACCTTGACCCAAGGTCAAGGTCACTAAAGCTGTCTGTTTGGAAATTTTACATTGGCATTTTCTCAGAATCTAGAAAAGCCAGAGACATCAAACTTTGCATGATGATGGACATTAATAACACCTTAACTGACATACCTGTATTCAGTGACCTTGAGTCAAGGTTAAGGCCATGCAAGCTGTTTTGTGGAAAACCTCCCAAAACCTTAACATTGGCCTTTTCTCAGAAACAATGAACAGCAGAGGCACCAAACTTGGCATGCTGATAGACAGCCGTAAGACCTTTCAAAACATACCATAATGGTTGACCTTGACCCAAGGTCAAGGTCACTAAAGCTGTCTGTTTGGTAATTTTACACTGGCATTTTCTCAGAGTCTAGAAAAGCCAGTGACAGCAAACTTTGCATGATGATACACATTGACATCACCCTTACTGACATACCTGTATGCAGTGACTTTGAGTCAAGGTCAAGGCCACGCAAGCAGTTTTGCGGAAAACCTTCCAAAACCTTAACATTGGCCTTTTCTCAGAAACAATGAACAGCAGAGGCAGCAAACTTGGCATGCTGATAGACAGCCGTAAGACTTTTCAAAACATACCATAATAGTTGACCTTGACCCAAGGTCAAGGTCACTAAAGCTGTCTGTTTGGAAAATTTACATTGGCATTTTCTCAGAATCTAGAAAAGCCAGAGACATCAAACTTTGCATGATGATAAACATTGACAACACATTTACTGACATACCTTTATACAGTGACTTTGAGTCAAGGTCAAGGCCATACAAGCAGTTTTGCGGAAAACTTCCAAAACCTTAACATTGGCATTCTCTCAGAAACAATAAACAGCAGAAGCACCAAACCTGGCTTCCTGATAAACAGCAGTAAGACCTTTCAAGAAATACCCTTTCGAAAGACCTTGACTAAAGGTCAAGGTCATCAAAGCTGTCTCATTGGAAATCTAAAATTGCCATTTTCTCAGAATGTAGGGGTACCAGAGGCATCAAACTTTGCATGATGATAGACATTGACAAAACCTGTACCGGCGTACTTGTATTCAATTTCCTTGAGTCAAGGTCAAGGCCATTCAACATGTTTTGCGGAGACTTTACGTTAGCATTTTCTTGGAAACAACAAACTGCAGAGGCACCAAACAAGGCACAATGATAGAAAGCAACGAGACCTATGCAGACATACCCATTTGAATGACCTTGACCTTGGGTCAAGGTCATTAATACTGTCTGTTGTGAAATTTTACATTACCATTTGTACAGAAGCTACAAAAACTAGAGCTATCAAACTTGGCATAATGATAGTCACTGATAAGCTCTTCACTTACAGATGTCATTTGAATGACCTTGACCCAAGGTCAAGGTCATAGAAGCTGTCCTGGAAAAACTGTTATATTGCAATTTGCCGTTTTCTTAGGAACTATGAACACAAGAGACACCTTACTCCAGGATAGCTAGTGATAAGAGCTTTACAAACATACTCTTTTGAAATGACCTTGACCCATCTCACAAGTGAGCCAAGGAGGCTTTGCTCCTCTAGTTTTCGAAAAAAATCGTAACATGACCGATTTTTTAAAATCGGCGATAACTCTTCTGAAAATGCGGCAGGCTAAAAATCGTGAAAGGTAGCTCTGGAGAAGGTGAATTCCCATTTTATCTCAAAGTAAAAAGACCTCCAACGAGGTGGTTTAGGAGATAGCCATCATTACATCCGTCCACACACACACACAGACACACGTCATTCCCGCCAAAAAGAACGCAGCAGCATAGTGTGCACGTAAGGTGTCTATGACGCAGATTTCGTTACGTCACTGTGTGCGTGAAAGTAAGTATTGTGTGGAGAAACGTCACAGTCTTGTTTTGTATCACTGAAACTTGCTGCTGCGCGTAGCAAAATCTGCCCCGTCTCATAAAGTTGTTTCTCTATAGAGAAACAACTTAAAAAGGCTTTTTTGCTTAGGCAGGCCAAGTGTTGAAGGTAACAACGCAAGCTCCAAATGCCATAATAAACATTTACATGCAGTGCACATAACATACTTCAAGTTCAAGATCACAAAGAGTTGTGGCTTGGCCTTCAGGAGAGCGGAGTTGTGAGAGATGAAGACCCAGTATAGCAGCGGCTTAGTCGGCAATCATTCAGAAGGCGACGGGTTTCGAGATCAAAAGATGAGGGAAAAGTCGCTGAACAGAATCATTTCATAATCCTCTTGCACCCGGT
Organism: Batillaria attramentaria; assembly: GCA_018292915.2. Classification (NCBI taxonomy): domain Eukaryota; kingdom Metazoa; phylum Mollusca; class Gastropoda; family Batillariidae; genus Batillaria; species Batillaria attramentaria. The sequence continues at coordinate 91,990 of JACVVK020000054.1, forward strand.
TCAGATATAACAACATGAGCGGAATAAAAAAAAAAAAAGAATCCGTTAAAATTGCTGCCATTTGAGGGGTTCGCCAGAGGGTCGCCTTGAAGGCGCAATCGAATCAAGGTTGACGATGGACCAAGAGATCGCGAAGTACATAAAAGGCCATGCTTGACGCAATCACGTCCTATGATTTTTGCCAGGTGAAGGAGATTGGCTGCTGGCCGCTGGTTTTGCCCCGAACACGACAAAGAAGGCGTCTTCCCGAGCATCATCACAAAGACCAGGCCTTCCGAACGAGAAATGACGTAAAAGCAGGAACAGGATTAGCAACGATTTTCAATCTGAGTTCAATCAGACTCGTTTTGGGAGAGAGTCTGTAGGCGACAGAAGGTCTGTGGGTTGCAATATTAGATTTTGAAAGGCTGAACCTTCAGTTCCCGAACCTGATTATCTGTGGACTCTCTGGTCAACAACAGCGGAAATGCAAAGATAAAGAAGATGAAGCCGTCCATCGTGTTTAAGGTTGGAGATCACTTCCAGCCGTCTCTCCGGTCCCCTCCCATCCAGGCCGAGTGCGGTTCAAGCGTTTGGCCTGACCCTAATCCTCTTACCGTAATCCTCGCGGCGCGTGCCGGCGTTGGCAGTGATTGGTTGAGCACACAGCGCGTGCATCGATACCATCGATCTCCGCCACAGCCTGGTAACAGGATCCCGGCAATAGGGGATTGCGCACCCGGGGGCGGAAGGGGGAGGGGTCAGGGAGTGGAGGAGGTGGATCTGAAACAGGATTTGAAGATAGGGTGAAATGGGGTTTCTTAGCTTATTGTGCTTCTTGCATAGGACCCGATGCAGACACGCTATGTGTCTTGACAATACGTAGAATAAATACTTGTTTCTCAGTTGCCCGAATGCCTTTGCCGGTAGCAGCCTAACAAGGCCTTTCAGTAAACAAGCGATGCTGATATTTTACACGTTAAATAAAGGGAGGCTGTGTTTAGTGGTTTCTTCGAATGGAATCTGGGATACGCCCCAACAACCCCATGAACGCAGAGACCAATGTTTTTGATGATAACTCACACACGTGCCAGTAAATTTATATAGTTTACTTTGATGTCAAGTGCAGGTGGTTTTCCACCAACGTGACGTTAGTAACGGTCGTGACGTGGGTGTAGAGCTTACACCATTGCTGCTAGAGGCTGTGTCAGCGAGAGGCAATATCTTTCTATTGTTCTTGGTGTGGTGTGCTTGTAAAGAAAATCGTCAACCACACAAAATTTAATAAGGCCGTACAGTTTGGAAAAGTTCGGAGCTTAACTTTTTACATTATACACTGTTCAGTGCCAAAGTGATTGTTTACCAAGGAACACTATATCCAGAATTGGTTTAGAAACATGTGTACATATTGATGTAATGCAGGGATGTGTGAGTAGGCCAATGCCAAAGTAGGTTAGGTGCCAATGTGGGAAGCGGCCTGCAGTAATCAATCAGTCTCAAGTCACAAAACACGCCCTTGTCGTGTCCACAACAACCCTCCCTGATCCACCCAACACAAGCCGATACCGCTAAATGCTTTATCCAGAATCAATACACTTAACTTGGAGCATCTTTTTCCTTACTGACTGCGCCAATAGAGAGAGCGGTCAGTACGAGAGACGGTCCCGCCGTCCGGGCGTCAGTGTATCAGGTACCGTGGTCATCGATTGCCGACAGGACCTCGTGTCTATGCAGGATTTTCGGCAGAAGCTGGCGGCTATTTCGTCTCTTACTTAATCCCAGCTGTGGCCTGTACCAGGATTACGGACGACCTGCTTATCAGTAATGCAGAATACAGCCCGTGCAATCAGGTTGTAATGCAGAATACAGCCCGTGCAATCAGGTTGTAATGCAGAATACAGCCCGTGCAATCAGGTTATAACGCAGAATACAGCCCGTGCAATCAGGTTATAATGCAGAATACAGCCCGTGCAATCAGGTTATAACGCAGAATACAGCCCGTGCAGCCAGGTTATAACGCAGAATACAGCCCGTGCAGCCAGATTATAATGCAGAATACAGCCCGTGCAGCCAGGTTATAATGCAGAATACAGCACGTGCAGGCAGGTTGTAATGCAGAATACAGCTCGTGCAATCAGGTTATAACGCAGAATACAGCCCGTGCAGCCAGATTATAATGCAGAATACAGCCCGTGCAGCCAGGTTATAATGCAGAATACAGCCCGTACAGCCAGGTTATAATGCAGAATACAGCCCGTACAGCCAGGTTATAATGCAGAATACAGCCCGTGCAGGCAGGTTGTAATGCAGAATACAGCCCGTACAGCCAGGTTATAATGCAGAATACAGTCCGTGCAGGCAGGTTGTAATGCAGAATACAATCCGTGCAGCCAGGTTGTAATGCAGAATACAGCCCGTGCAGCCAGGTTATAATGCAGAATCCAGTCCGTGCAGCCAGGTTATAATGCAGAATCCAGTCCGTGCAGCCAGGTTATAATGCAGAATACAGCCCGTGCAGCCAGGTTATAATGCAGAATACAGCCCGTGCAGCCAGGTTGTAATGCAGAATACAGCCCGTGCAGCCAGGTTATAATGCAGAATCCAGTCCGTGCAGCCAGGTTATAATGCAGAATACAGCCCGTGCAGCCAGGTTATAATGCAGAATACAGCCCGTGCAGCCAGGTTGTAATGCAGAATACAGTCCGTGCAGCCAGGTTATAATGCAGAATACAGTCCGTGCAGCCAGGTTGTAATGCAGAATACAGCCCGTGCAGCCAGGTTGTAATGCAGAATACAGCCCGTGCAGCCAGGTTATAATGCAGAATACAGTCCGTGCATGTCTAGATGACACATCTCTTACTCGCCAAGGTGTTACCATTCCGAGTCCGTGTTGTTCAACATGTTGCAGTGGTTCCATATAGCGTCAGTATAGTACTGGTTCGCAGTGCCGTAACGGTGTCTACTTCTGGAGATTAACATTTGGTTGGATGGGTGAGAGTTAAACCTGTTTTCTCACATTAGGATGATTATCAAAGACGGAGCAACGGGGGAAAAGTCAGCACATGATTTGGCACCAGCCGGGATTTGAACTCACGACACCAGCATGAAAGTCCAACGCTCTACCAGCTGGGCTATCCCGGCTCCAAGCCACTACCACTCCGCAAACAATTTAATTCAGGATGCAACTTCTTAGGAATGGAGACTGATGGACATTCCGTATTTTACTGGATATTATTTTGTGGAAACTATCGGCCGTGGTTATAATTATACATATTCTTCCTGTAAGGGTACCTTGCTCAAGAGATAATAATGATGTTGGCATAGGTATTGCACAATGTTATGTCTTCTCCAATCTAGTCATCAATATTTTTCTGTTTTGTGGTGCTTCTTTTTGGCGGCATGTTCTTCTCAGCTGCAAGATAAAACTCACATTCGGGAGCTGACGTCTGCGACTAATCAGAAAAAGAGATCGCATCTCGAGATTCTAATTATTATCTGTCTGGTTTCTGGCTTGGCGCGTCTTTCTGATTCATGTCCACAATCCCCTTCACGTGTTACTGTACAACTAGCTCACGCGTTAGCTTTTTTTCCCACAGAGAAAAGCAAATCCGCCCGGACCCTTTTATCCATCTGATCCTCTAGATATTTGCTCGGAAGACTCTAAGCAGCTAATCTGGAATAATTTCCTAATCAAATGGAGGGAGCCGTATCCACAACCACGAACTTCAGTATGCTGCCCATACACCAAGGAGAGGCTCGAGTGGAAAACATTTGCATATACAGCAGCATTTTCCTCAATACATCTACGTCTGCATAGGCGTAAAACGTTGACTCAACGAACTCTCGTTAAAGTTTTTTTTTTTTTAAAGTTTCCTAAGTTATGAAGTTGACAGCTGGCATCTCGTGTTTGTCTCTCAGGCAGTCCTCTGTTCACGTGTCTGGCTTCCATTTCAGCGGCAGCCCGTAAGCTGCTGACTTCAGACTGCTTGTTATGTAGTGCGTTCGCACGACTGCATTGCAAAATTGGACATCTTTTCTGGCGAATTCAAGAGCCGTGACGCCCTCTTCCACATATCTTCGGTCCCGGCCCAGGCAAGTCTTTGCAGTGTTGTCCAATTTTGAATTTAGATGCTTTTGAAAAGGATTTGAAATAAATTACACTTACGTCGTCAGTTTCCTAACAGTCTAAATAGAACTGAGCGCCTAGAGATCTTAGGCAATGCACATCTAAGGCAAGACATAACACAATGCACAGCATCTAAGGCAAATCACTGCACACACGTTGGTGCACACAATATGCCTGCAGTGGCTGCATACACCAATGTCACCAACACCATGATAGAACTAGCTAGAGGCATGAACACTCTAGCAGCGGTAACGAAAAGACATTGCCTCTCTCTCGTCACAGCCTGCAGCAGAGATGGGCGAAGCTCTACACCCATGTCACGACCGTCACGCTGGTGGAGACATCCGTCACGTGATGGCGACTTGATGAGTGCCGGCGACAGGACCCAGGAAGATGGCAGTAGTTAGGCGAGGAGGACAATTTCCGTGCTGCCAGCACCGGGGAAATCACGCGCCGATTAAACCTGCGACAGAGAAGCGCGGGAATCACCACACACACACACACACACACACACACACACAGTCTCCTGCTAAATTGTTTCATCTACGTTTGGCAAAGGTCCTGTACTCTGCAGAACAGTGACAGTGGTCTCCCCTGGGTGTCTGCCGGAGAATGCCGAATGAGGAGCGATCCTTATCCCATGTTGCCCTGGCCGTAAAGACGGGCCGTGAAAAATGAGGCCGGGGACCGTGACTCTGGCCACATAAAGCAGCACGACGCCCAGAAACAGCGGCTCTGAGATTTCCCTTCCTGACCTGTTGCTGTAGTCTGTCCTCTCACTGTCACATCAGTCAGCCTGGCCTGTGGATGGCTGTGCTTGCATGTCACGCCGGTCATCAAGATTGTTTCGCACGAATTCCAGCCATGTCGCGGACCTACATACAGCCACAATACACAGAGATATTTTTCTGTTGACCACTTTCACCGAGGTCACGAAGGCCAAATAGTTTTTGGATTCGTAATCCATCCGGAATCTCCACAGCTGTCCATGAATTGCGCCTTCACTGAGGTGTGAGTAAATTTCCTCAATGGCTGTAAAGCATACATGACATCCTTCAAGAGTCCCAAGAAATCATTGCCTTAAAGAATTTTGCCATTTTTGCATCGGGCCTATGAATTGTTTGCACCCAGTTGTCACAATGTTACCGCAAAACGTGTAGGCCAAAATAGAAAAGGGTTAAAATGTCAGATGTCCTTTGTCCTGGCGTGCTGGCAATACAATGATAAGTTTTAGAATACTTGTGAACGTCCGATTTTATACAACTTTTACAGCAGCCACACATAGCCATGTCTGTTCTGTCATGTTTTGGCCAATTCCAGGTCAATGTTGAACGTTTTCTTTGGACTCATTTCCTGATAGTCAATAGGGTGGGGTTAAGTTTGACAGTGTAAGAGACTTTTTCAGGGATCCCGTATAGCCACGTGCCATGAAGGAACATCCAGTCTGCCCATGTCTAGTCAAGGTGACCCTCTCGTTCTGCAGTTCACGAATACGCATGAGTAGCCCAGACTGCCAGTGTCCCTGTTGGGTCGTTTTCTGCTGGGCGTTTTTGTATGAATTTGCGTTTTGTGTGAGTGACGTCGTGTGTGGTTGTTGTTGATGTGCAGAAAGGGTGAACGGGGGTATAGATCTAGACTGTGACATGTGATAAAAATAGATTTCAATCAAAGAGTTTGAGTTGGGTCCACTCCCACCAACCCTTGCGGATCTTGATATCTCGGCAATATGCCACCAGCATTTGAACTGCGGATTTGGAAACATTCCGGCCTGTCAGTGTGCTTCATGAGGCATGTTCATACGAACAGCATGGGGAAGGGAACTGTCAAGATTCTAGTCGCCAGTCTCTCCACATATCAGATTACAGCCAGCCTGTTGTCAACTGTCAGCTGAAGTAACTCGACTCACTGTGCTGCTGGACTTGCGTTGCATGTAAATCTACTAGTATGAGGATTGTCAACTCACTTGAGATGTGTAGGTTGTCTATCTAGCTTTGGCGTTCAGTGGACTTTTTGTTAGGATGATAGATGAAAATACCAGATCCCGGAAGTCTTTGTCGGGGGAGAGAGAGAGAGAGAGAAGGGGTGGAATTGGAGTGGGTGGGTGGTAATTCGCAATGAATTTAATTGAAGACGTTGCCGGAGGAGGAGGAGCACGTCGCATAAATTTTCAAGAAATCTTTTTCTTTTTTTCCCATTCGGATTCATTGAAGTTCATGGGTTTTTCTTTGTGCCAAATGTTAGGTTTCATTTTTACAAGTTGTTTCAGTAACGTAGGTCTCTGATAAACAGAAAACTGCTGTGCAGATGATGCACGTGCCGGGTCAGACTATCACTGAGACTGGCCACCATGTCCGCCTGTGATCGGCTCACCGCCCCTTTCATGCCGCCGGTCTATGTATCTGTCTCAGCCGGAGCATGGCTCTGGGCTATCTATATATACGTTTCTCTCGCCATGCCGTCAGCACCATTCGGCACTTGCCCGTCCTGAAGCAGCACCAGCAGCAGGCACTGTGAGTGTGAGTGTGAGAGAGCGTGAGAGCCGGACACCTACAGTATAGCACGGGGCAAGCCGGCGACGCTCCAGCATCATTGATTGTAGGTGGCCAGCCTCTAGGTCTGCCCGCCACCAGGCACAGCGCGCGTGCACGGTTCTAAATGTCAATCACAGTCATGTTTGAAGAAGTTTGATTATTAAGCTTTGTCGACCCGGACTGGCTGCTCATATCGGCACTTTGTGGCCACGGTACAAGTGGCGGCGCCACGCTTGACGAGTTTCTGTCTCTCTTCCTCACTGTCTGGTCTGGCCTGACGGGTAGCACGTGCTCTACCCGGCCCATGACGATTGACTTTTTGTGCCCCACTGGACTAACTGCCGCTCAGGTAAGGTGCTATCTTTTTGTGTCCGGATTTGACCTCCCACCAGTCAGTCGTTGTCAGTAAATCGTCCACATTTCACGAATCCTTTCTTTGCACGCTTTAGAATTTCCGATTGCTCAGTGGTGACCAGTCACGACTGTCGACAGCAACCGACGCTGGTAAACTTTCCGGCTTCTTTCGAACAGGCTTGTTTCATAGTTCTTGTCACTTCTGTTGAAAACCATCCGCGTTTTAGCTCTTGTTGAGACTATCCTCAAAACCATCGATCAGACAATGTTTCTGAGTCGGTTTCCTTTTCTTCACTACGGGTGATATCCGCAAATACTTGGACTACTGAGAAGATACGCGTGATTCGCCAACCAGTGACACTCATTCACACCGAATTCGGGTAGGCCTTCGTAGCTGCTGAATTTTATATTGCTTTTCGTTTGTATATAAGAAAATTCAACAGAAAAAAACAACAACCAAATTTCAGAAGACGCTGAATATCCACAGGGGAGATTTATCACGAAAGCTGAGACGTCTGATGCATGATGTGCGAATTGGTTCCACCGACAAAGAAAAGCGAAACAGATACACTATTGTTCGTGCGTCACTGTGCGTGCAACTGTCTTCCAGCCGTCGCTTGGAAGGCCTGGTTGTGTTTTCTTTATATCTGTTTAACTAGTTCCCAATTTCATCTGCGCACGACTGAATAAAAGATGGTGGAAGCGCGGGCAGAAAACGGTAAGGATCGGACGGAAACAAGGGACATGGTGAATAATGTACTGTATCTCCCAACTGTCAGCAGGATATCATTAATGCAGGTATCACCAGCTATTACCTGTGCAGGATGATTAGAGCACTCATAGACAAAGCTCGTACCGGTTTTTGATGGTTGTTTTTTTCTCCCACCGCTACACATAAACGCAGTAAAAGCAAAACAGCTGAGGATCAGTTAAAGTGTCCGTGCTCAGAACAATTCATTCCATTTTTCTCTCAATCATGATTTTTCCGACGATAGTTGTACATGTGTAAAGTTTCATGAGACACCTGAGCTGTCAGTTTTACAATAGAACGTATGATTAATAAATTCTAATAATATAATATATTTTGAATTACACACAAAGGAAAATGAACAAAACACGGACACAATTATATATATACATATACGAAAAATAATAATTAGCCTGAAAACAGGTCGAAACTGGGTTCGGCCTACAACAGAGAGAGAGAGAGAGAGAGAGAGAGAGAGAGAGAGAGAGAGAGAGAGTGTGTAATAACCTATACATCAATATTCTGCGCCTTGTCCCAAGCAGGAAGGTTTGGAATAACATCTCTGTTGCAGTGTGTAAAAATTGAGACGTTAAAAAAAATACAATTTCAGTTTTGCCAGCTTCTCGTTGACAATGACATGACAATATCTTTCTTTCAAAAACCTGCGTTATTTCAGGGCAGCGTGATATGTCAGGAACGAACTGGTTTCGCTTATTACACATGTAGAAATAACATGAAGCAGGTCAAGGGTCTCAAGTCATCCATTTGGCTGGTGTAAGATAAGCTTTATTTTAACAATGTTGAATCCAATCTTGTTCTAAACCTACAGACAGAAAATTTCAACTTGTCTCACGCGGTAGTCAAATCTGTGAATGATTTTATTCGTTTGCCGCTAAGATGGAAAACTGGCTCTTTCTAAGCTCTAAGGCCGCTGTGAACCAGATAGAAGGATGCTTCATTTTGCCATTGCGACCGTTTTGGACATTGTGGCTTCTAATGCTAGAGAAATAATACTTTCTTTAAGCCTACAGTCCATTCCTGAACAGACTGGGGCTCGACAAAGCTCCCAAAAATAGCCACCTATCAGCTTCGTCTAGTTGGTCCTCAGTCGGCAACCCGGCAAATAATGTCGTCTGCGGTACACTTGTAGAACAACTTATTCGCCGGCTAGAGACACCACAATGGTCTTAGATGCTATCTTGTGATCCAAGTGACTGATTATATGAAGTTGTCCACACGCTCTTGTCTGCTTGTCGTACATGTTGATACTTTAAATGATCCTCAGTATTCGACGACAACTGTTTTAGTTCCGCCGTTTCTGACTTGATTTTCAAACACTACAATTTTCATTTCTGAAAGTGTTTCGCTACTTTGAATGGATGGATTGCTCTCGTACTGAAGAGCTCAAAGATACCATGGGTGCTATTTTTTGGCCAGCCGAGGCAGGAAGATTATCAGTATTGGGCGCTTCTGGGTTTAAAACAAATGCAGCATAATGCAGTGTGCGTGTTTCTAAATAAGGCACGCCGTTCATACTCCGAAGTCCTCACTACCTTTCTAAAAAATAAAAAAAAATAAAAAGTTTCGATCCATTCCTGTATCTTTCATTTTTTTTTCCTCAGCGCATTTTGTTTCTCTTCGACAACTGTTTTTTTTTGTGGTTGTTGTTGTAATGCGAGTTTTACACTCACAAGGACTGGAGGTCAGTGGGATGAGTGGTGTCTTATGGTGTCCACACGATGGCTGACGCAGTGACTGTGGTGTAATGGGAGCTTGTCAGGGACGCAGGACTGACAGTGACACAGTAATGGCTGTAATGAGGATTGACTGATTGCTGGGTGTGAAGTCACCCAGACATAGGGATTGTAGGTGCTGGCCAAAAGATCAGAGAACCGTCGAGGTAGTGCGGTGTACAATTTCCACATCCAAAAAAAAAACCCCACCTACTGGTCGTTAAACTTGAAACTGTCTGGAGAGATGACACTGGTAAAACCCGAGAGACTACCGTGTCTCTAACAGTTCTCATTTTCAGCAGCTCCAGACAGTGAATATTTGACACTACCTTAGGACCCCTTGTAGCCAACCTACTCGCCGTGCTGTAGTCCTTGGTCTGGAGTCGATGTCGCGAAATAATTCATATGCTTTGATTCGCCATTCATGTCAACTTATTCGGCCGGTCTCTCCAAGACTAATAGCTGCACACTGCTGTAATACTACTCACAGTCTCTGCAAATGACTTTCCATTTCTCAGAACCTTGGAGAATCGCCCTCTTAGTGTCTCGCTTAATCAGTCTTGATAGTTCCTGGTGAAATGCGGGCTGGAAGCTGGGAGAATGGTCGATTTGGCACGCCTGTTAATTTCTTTACTCCAGTCCCCCCTAGCAATCCTTTGACCAGCAAAACGCCTTCCGCGAGTGTGTGCTAGGTGGCGAAGTATTGACTGGGGTTTAAAAGGCCACAGAGAGTTGTTGATTTGTATTTTTCCCAGAAGAGTGTTTGGCTCCCCCCCCCCCCCCAAAAAAAAAAAAAAAACCGGAGGGAAGATGGTGGTCGTTTCAGAGCTGACTGTCGGTCTTCTTGGTTAGGTCATGTCAGGTCAGACAGGTTCCAATTTAGCTATGTCCTCGTACGTTATACACCCTGCATGTAGCTATGTCCTAGCACGTTATACACCCTGCATGTAGCTATGTCCTAGCACGTTATACACCCTGCATGTAGCTATGTCCTAGCACGTTATACACCCTGCATGTAGCTATGTCCTAGCACGTTATACACCCTGCATGTAGCTATGTCCTAGCACGTTATACACCCTGCATGTAGCTATGTCCTAGCACGTTATACACCCTGCATGTAGCTATGTCCTAGCACGTTATACACCCTGCATGTAGCTATGTCCTAGCACGTTATACACCCTGCATGTAGCTATGTCCTAGCACGTTATACATCATGTATGTAGCTATATCCTAGCACGTTATACACCCTGCATGTAGCTATGTCCTAGCACGTTATACACCCTGCATGTAGCTATGTCCTAGCACATTATACACCCTGCATGTAGCTATGTCCTAGCACGTTATACACCCTGCATGTAGCTATGTCCTAGCACGTTATACATCATGTATGTAGCTATATCCTAGCACGTTATACACCCTGCATGTAGCTATGTCCTAGCACGTTATACACCCTGCATGTAGCTATGTCCTAGCACGTTATACACCCTGCATGTAGCTATGTCCTAGCACGTTATATACCCTGCATGTAGCTATGTCCTAGCACGTTATACATCATGTATGTAGCTATATCCTAGCACGTTATACACCCTGCATGTAGCTATGTCCTAGCACGTTATACACCCTGCATGTAGCTATGTCCTAGCACGTTATACACCCTGCATGTAGCTATGTCCTAGCACGTTATACACCCTGCATGTAGCTATGTCCTAGCACGTTATACACCCTGCATGTAGCTATGTCCTAGCGCGTTATACACCCTGCATGTAGCTATGTCCTAGCACGTTATACACCCTGCATGTAGCTATGTCCTAGCACGTTATACACCCTGCATGTAGCTATGTCCTAGCACGTTATACACCCTGCATGTAGCTATGTCCTAGCACGTTATACACCCTGCATGTAGCTATGTCCTAGCACGTTATACACCCTGCATGTAGCTATGTCCTAGCACGTTATACACCCTGCATGTAGCTATGTCCTAGCACGTTATACACCCTGCATGTAGCTATGTCCTAGCACGTTATACACCCTGCATGTAGCTATGTCCTAATAACATATACAGCCTGCATTCAGCAAGGAGTTCAGACAAAAGAGGGAGTTTAGGACCCCCCCCCCCTCCCCCTCCCCGAATGTTATGGACTGCTACGTTAACCTCGATTACATCACCAAAAGCACCACCCCAGGTCAAGTTTATCTTGAAAAAAACTATGCCAACGATGCTCATGTCATGTCATGCCATGGCGTGATAAGGTCGTCAACCACGATCCAGTTTGAGGGTTTGATATTTTAGGGTTTAAACAGTTGAAGCAAGTGCGATGTGGCCAAGCAGTCAGAAACGCCGTGCAACTGTAAAACAGAAGATGCTTCAGGAGGCATAGTACATTATAAATAACAGTCTGGCGATCTGTCCTAGTGTAAAGCCCGGTTGAATCTTTAATCTCAAAACTGTACAGATTCTTTAGATGATTTCAGCTGCACCCTGCAAACTCAGCAGAATCTCGTGTATATCGCTGTCGAAGATCAGCTTGATACCTATAACAAATTATGTCAGTCGGTAATACACCGGAGTGCATTTCACTGATCGCACTGAAGTAGCCTTGGCTGAGTTTCACAATCAGTCCAGTTTCCAGTACTACCTGGTGTGTCAGACCATGCCTCAGGGCAGGTAACCGAGAAACAAATGGGAAAAGCACAGACAGTTTATGTTTCATGACACCACGGCAATGGATATTAGTGACGCCTGGCTTTCCAACCTGTCATCAAACTGGTTAGCAGGATCACTCGTTCTTTTAATAGGCAACAACGATAATATTATTTCATGTATTCCGTGTCGAGCCATACATCAGAAGCGCTCAAACAGCATCTATGTTGTGGTTCTAACTTCGCATTGGCATGATTTTCGGTATGTTTATTCATTTTTATAGTTATTTGAATTTTTTGTCTCCAAATGTTGTGTTTGGCATAAAATATTTTGTCACATTGCTACATAGCTGTGAAAAAATGTTTGTAATTGCAATGATTTTTATTGTCAGTTTTGTCTGAGTAGACAGTGCAATTTCCCTTCGAGGGACGAATAAAGTGATATCATATCTTATCTTATCTTATCTTATTTCAGACCTTTCGCTTGAAATATTGGGTTACTAATTCCCACATCAACTGTTTTATATTAAAACAGAGGTAGTGACAAAGTCCCTTGATTGAATACCTTTGTTCATGTACTGATGGCGATAAATCTGGTGTCACTTAAACAAAGTCTCCACAGAAAAAAATCGACAATAATAATAATGATAATAATACGTGTATTCCGATCAGTTGAAGACGTTACCGCGCGTGGATGGCGGAAAAGGAATGTGTAATCATACTTGGTCAACAGTTGCTTTAGGCAAGCCTGAGCAGTGTGGTTCAGGTCAGTGTACTTAAATTAGTTTCCGTTATTCCATTTTTAGGGGAATTACACATCCCAGTGACAGCACTGGCTGAGACTGCAAAAGCTGCAATATAATTTCGATATGGTGAGTTTATGAGGAGACTAGTATAGTAGAATGAGGACAGCACAGAGAACTGCCATCTGAACATCATTTGGTAAAGGACCGCAAAGCCATTGATTTGAAAAGCATATAGACCCTTTCACTCTCATTGTGACGGTAGATCTTCTATAGCGACATACAGCCGCAATTCTTCACATGGTCCCGAGGCCCCAGTTTCCTCTGTATACTCCAGCATAATATAGCGACGTCAGTCCGCAGCGCTAGTGGCGCGGCCCCGTGGAGAACGGGACAGATATGGTTATCTGATGGCGCACCACCCTGCTGGGGATTACTTAGTCCCACGTTTGTCCGCTGGAAAACGAGCTGGTCTGATTACAGCCCCATTGTTACAAACCGAGCCGCTTCCCTTGTTGGTTGTTGAACAGCCCGGGGTTCCTTGTATAAAACATTTAACATGTTGCCTGATCCACAACACGTATGCGTCTCTGTTCAGTCGCGTAATAGTTTGTGGTGTGCATCTAGTTGTTAATGTTCTCTAAGAAACTGAATCAGGTGTGTGGGGTTCGGTGTTCACACACGCCGCCAGAAAACGCCTGTCCAATGTCATACGTAGCACCTGTTGACTCGGTACATACCGAGTATGTTCGTTATGACGGCTGACAACACTGCACAAACCCAGCTTTCAACTGTGTGCCATAAGCACCTGGATTTGCAGAACTCAGTTTTCAGCCGCGTGCCTTGAGAACGCTAGACTGTAGAACGCAGCTTTCAGTCGTGTGCTTTGAGGACGCTAGTCTGTAAACCAGCATTCAGCCGTGAGCCTTGAGAACCGTGACGCTAGTCTGTAAACTTTAGCATTCAGCCGCGTGCCTTGAGAACCGTGACGCTAGTCTGTAAACTTTAGCATTCAGCCGCGTGCCTTGAGAACCGTGACGCTAGTCTGTAAACTTCAGCATTCAGCCGCGAGCCTTGAGAACCGTGACGCTAGTCTGTAAACTTTAGCATTCAGCCGTGAGCCTTGAGAACCGTGACGCTAGTCTGTAAACTTCAGCATTCAGCCGCGAGCCTTGAGAACCGTGACGCTAGTCTGTAAACTTCAGCATTCAGCCGCGTGCCTTGAGAACTGACGCTAGACTGTAAACTTCAGCATTCAGCCGCGAGCCTTGAGAACCGTGACGCTAGTCTGTAAACTTCAGCATTCAGCCGCGTGCCTTGAGAACCGTGACGCTAGTCTGTAAACTTCAGCATTCAGCCGCGAGCCTTGAGAACTGACGCTAGACTGTAAACTTCAGCATTCAGCCGCGAGCCTTGAGAACCGTGACGCTAGTCTGTAAACTTCAGCATTCAGCCGCGTGCCTTGAGAACCGTGACGCTAGTCTGTAAACTTCAGCATTCAGCCGCGAGCCTTGAGAACTGACGCTAGACTGTAAACTTCAGCATTCAGCCGCGAGCCTTGAGAACCGTGACGCTAGTCTGTAAACTTCAGCATTCAGCCGCGTGCCTTGAGAACCGTGACGCTAGTCTGTAAACTTTAACATTCAGCCGCGAGCCTTGAGAACCGTGACGCTACTCTGTAAACTTTAGCATTCAGCCGCGAGCCTTGAGAACCGTGACGCTGGTCTGTAAACTTTAGCATTCAGCCGCGAGCCTGGAGAACCGTGACGCTAGTCTGTAAACTTTAGCATTCAGCCGCGAGCCTTGAGAACCGTGACGCTAGTCTGTAAACTTTAGCATTCAGCCGCGTGCCTTGAGAACCGTGACGCTACTCTGTAAACTTTAGCATTCAGCCGCGTGCCTTGAGAACCGTGACGCTAGTCTGTAAACTTTAACATTCAGCCGCGTGCCTTGAGAACCGTGACGCTACTCTGTAAACTTTAGCATTCAGCCGCGTGCCTTGAGAACCGTGACGCTAGTCTGTAAACTTTAGCATTCAGCCGCGTGCCTTGAGAACCGTGACGCTAGTCTGTAAACTTTAGCATTCAGCCGCGTGCCTTGAGAACTGACGCTAGTCTGTAAACTTTAGCATTCAGCCGCGTGCCTTGAGAACCGTGACGCTAGTCTGTAAACTTCAGCATTCAGCCGCGTGCCTTGAGAACTGACGCTAGTCTGTGAAACTCAGCTTTCAGCGGTGTACCTTGAGAACGCGAATCTGTAGTTGATGAACAAAGTGCACGACGTCGATAATCTGACGCCCATACACAACGATCATAGCCGCCAATTGTTGTCGGACTCAAGCGGTGAAGCACGTGTCTGCTAATCACGCGCAACTTGATTGTTGGCAGAACCTTGCCATGTGTTTTTAACGCGATTTCTTAATCTGATCCTGCCCTTGTTTACGACCCGAAAACTCTGTTACAGGCGTGTTGGCCGAGTTCAATCAATAGCCGAACGAGGGCTTTGGCGAGCTTTAAAATATTTAGCGCCCGGGTCGATCCGAGAACCGGATTTGTGCTGCTAACCAACTGCAGGCTTAGTCTCCCACACACGGAGCAGGTGCAGCACCAGGCGGACACAGTCCAGCAGGCGACCGGATCAGGACACGCCAAGCACCGGAACTTTTCTCCCGCCTCCTAGCAAGTCTGGCAGTGCATTCACTCCCACATCAAGCTCACTGCCTTCGATTTTTGGCCCCTTTCTTTTTCTTTCCCTTCCTCCTACACGTCGTTCTGATCAACTACAGGCTTCCATTTAGGACCGACAGTCCTCGTCTCCAATTTCGCGGGCTCGTTGTCACTAAGTTTCTTTGACATTTGTTTTTTCTTTTTAGCAGCTTCTCGCCTGCGGGTATTTATGGAACCCTCTGGTCGTTTCTGCGTCGAGAACGTCGGTTGATTTATAGACTAACGCCATCCATTTCATTAAGTTCCAATTAATTTATTCCAATCCGTTTTATTTGTGTTGGTTGTTGTTTTGCTGTTTTACTCTAAACTCGGGGGGAAAGTCGACGAGAATCGTGAACGTCATTGTAGGGCAGTGAACTGAATGCGTATACTCATCTTGTAACGCGCGAAGTTACACAGGCTGAACCTGCGCTCAGCTAGACACATTGGTATTTACACTGGTATAACTCTGTTCCAGTACTTTAGTAAGGGAATTTCAGACCCCCTCCCTCCATCTACCACTCCCGGGGGTAAGTCCGTAGAGCGCCACCCATTTTTTCTTCTTGCGTGCATGGTGTCCATTCGGCGGCTTCTCCCGGATGGGCGGGATCTTGAATGTGTATACGTGATGTTTATGAATGTGTCTGTACAAGGCGAGACGCGGAAAAGAAGTCTCGGTGCACGTGAAGCTTGACTCGATTTCATAAGGAACGTCCTCAGTTCACACCAGGAGATTCCTAACTCCCGCCTCACGATCCACACAAAGGACTACCACGGTTTTGAACCACGTAGCATGAAGGTGTCCGAAGAGACGGAGATTTCCGAAGGGAAAGCATAATTATATGGTTGGCGAAACAGGACAAAAAACAGTTTTTCTGTAGAAAGGCTTTCCTTTTTTCCGCAAACCAACTTTTCTGCATTAAAAACCCCGACTTTTCTGCAGAAAAAAAAAACAACTTTTCTGCAGAAAATAGTTTGATTTTCTGCAGAAAAAAAGCTGTTTGTCATCTCTCGACAGTGCTTTCTGCAATAGTCATTTCCTCTGGAGAAAAACCTGTTGTTGTTGTTTTTGTTTTTGCAGGAAAAAACTGCTATTTTGCCTTTTCCGTTTTCCTCAAATTTTTCCCGAAAGAAAAAATTGTTTTTGTTTTCTATAGAAAAATAGGATGGTCGATTTCTATGCCGAAAATTGGCCATTTTGTCATGTGTCGCCAACCATATCAGCCCTTCTATTCGGAAATCCCCGGCTCTCTGGAGTTTGGAAACTTTCAAGTCACGTGGTTCACCTCCCTGAGTAAGTCAAAACCCTTTCTGCTTCGTGGAGCCAATGAGACAGAAACCCACTCCACAGTACACACCAACAGCGTTTCCACTCCATTATTTCCAGATTAGGGTAATTAGGTCCGTGGTAACTTTTTATCCTCTCCCCGTCTCCCCCCCCCCCCCCCCCACCACCACCATTCACATAACAGGATACATCCGGCGCTGGCAATTGACTTCCTCACCCCCAACATTCTGAAGAAAAGGAAAGAAAACTACTTTGTGTTTACGTAACGTCGTAACACACCGGTAACAGCACGCACTCTTCGTTCATCATCTGAAAAATTACTGAACGTTCCCCGTCGAAAAATCAAAACAGTTGGCGAGCGCGCGTTTAGCTTTGCTGCCCCGTCACTCTGGAACGCACTACCTGCCGGCCTGAGAGACCAGTCGGACATAGATCGTTTCAAGTCTGACTTGAAAACGCATCTGTTCCGGCTGGCTTTTGACTAAGCCCACTTACCTCATCCCTACATGGTCCAACCCTTGTCGTGGGGTAGTGGCTTGTGTACCTCAATGACCCAGAGAACTACGCCAGCGGGAGCACGTGCTCCTGGCAGGGTCACCCAAGCTGGACAGGTCAAAGGGTAGAGGTCAGACGAATGTGGACCACCTCTCCAAGAGGCTAAACGGGTTTGCGTAGGGTTAACAGCCCTACCTGTAAAAAACATAACGTTACAGAAGCATCGACAGCAACAAACCAAAACATTCACCTGGGCAAGGAAGGGTCTCCATCCCGGAGACCTATGACGCATTGCAGTGAAAGCCGAAAGGAAGCTGCAAGGCCGACCCCCCTTCTAACACCCAGGACAACGACGAGAGTAGCCACATGGAACATCAGGACTATGTATGAAGTAGGAAGGACCATACAAGTAGCAAGAGAGATGAAGAACTACAAGATAGGAGTACTGGGACTGAGTGAGACAAGGTGGCTACAGACAGGACAGCTGAGATTTTCATCGGGAGAGCAATTGCTGTACTCGGGACACACAGAGGATGGAGCCCCCCACACTGAGGGCGTGGCCCTGATGCTGGCACCGGAGGCACAGCGGGCACTCATCGGCTGGGAACCTGTCAACTCCCGCATCATCACAGCCAAATTCATCACCAAGAAGAAAGACATCAAGCTAAACATCATCCAGTGCTACGCTCCCACCAATGATGCGGAAGAGGAGAAAAAAGATGACTTCTACCAACAACTGCAGACAGTGATAGATAGAGGAGGAGCCAAGGACATGACCATACTTATGGGAGACTTCAACGCCAAGATTGGATCAGACAACACAGGCTATGAGAACACCATGGGAACACACGGACTGGGACAGATGAACGAAAATGGCGAGCGCTTTGCAGACTTTTGTGCCCTGAACCAGCTAGTGATAGGAGGAAGCATCTTCCCACACAAGCGCATCCACAAGGCCACATGGAGATCGCCGGACCATGTCACGGAGAACCAGATTGATCACATCTGCATCAGCCGGAAGTTCAGGAGATCGTGGCGAGATGTGCGCGTGATGAGGGGTGCCGATGTATCATCAGACCACCACCTTCTTGCAACAACACTGAGACTTCGGCTTAAGAGACACACCAACGCCAACAACACACGGACCAGGTACAACGTTGGCCTACTCAGGAACATAGAGACACAAGCAGCATTCCGGATCAGCCTTTCCAACAGGTTCCAGCCACTGCAAGACCTGATAGAAGACAGTGGAATGGATATCGAGACACAGTGGGAACACAGCAAGAAACTCTGGCACGACACATGCGAAGAGGTCCTTGGCAAAAGAAAGACCCAACACAAGGAATGGATCTCTGCTGATACCATCCAGAAGCTGGAAGTTAGGAAAAAGAAGAAAACTGCACTGAACACGAGCCGAACAAGAAGAGCTAAGGCAAAGGCACAGGAAGAATACACAGCAGCTGACAGAGAAGTGAAGAGGAGCACCAGAAAGGACAAGAGGGACTACATCGACGACCTGGCCAATCAAGCAGAGGAAGCAGCTGGACAAGGGAACCTAAAAGACCTGTACCAGGTGACCAAGAAGCTCGCGGGCAAATTTCAGCAGACAGACAAACCAGTGAAGGACAAGAACGGGCACCCACTGACAACAACTGAGGAACAGCTGAAGCGATGGGCAGAACACTTCAGGGAGCTGTTAAATCGCCCCATCCCTGAAACACCACCAGACATCCCGCCAGCTGAGACAGAACTACCCATCAACTGCGACAAGCCCTCTAAGGCGGAGATCAGGCAAGCCATCATGACACTGAGAAATGGGAAAGCTGCAGGGCCGGACGAGATACCAGCAGAAGCCATCAAAGCAGACACAGAGACAGCCGTCAACATGCTGCACAGCCTATTCAGCAAGATCTGGGAGAAGGAAGAGGTGCCAGCCCAGTGGAAAGAAGGGATCGTCATCAAGCTGCCAAAGAAAGGGGACCTCAGGGACTGCAGCAACTACCGAGGGATCATGCTCCTGTCAGTGCCAGGCAAGGTTCTCAACAGAATTCTACTGGAGAGGATGAGGGAGGCAGTCGACCCTATGCTCCGAGATCAGCAGGCGGGCTTTCGCAGGAACAGGTCCTGTGCTGACCAGATCGCCAGCCTACGCATCATCGTTGAGCAGTCACTGGAGTGGAACTCCCCCCTCTACATCAACTTCATAGACTATGAGAAGGCCTTCGACAGTGTAGACAGAGAGGCGCTGTGGAAGCTGCTAAGGCACTATGGAGTTCCCGGGAAGATCATCTCCCTGATCCAGTGCACCTACAAAGACATGAGCTGCAGGATTGCCCATGCCGGCCAGTTGTCAGAAAGCTTCGAGGTGAAGACCGGAGTCCGCCAGGGATGCCTGTTGTCCCCGTTCCTCTTCCTCCTGGTCATCGACTGGATCATGAAGACCACCACAACAGGCAGGAAAAACGGGATACAGTGGACACTCTGGACGCAGCTGGATGACCTCGACTTTGCGGACGACCTGGCGCTCCTGTCTCATAGCCACAGCCAGATGCAGGACAAGACTACATGCCTGGAAGCCACATCAGCCGGAACAGGGCTCAAGATCAACAGGAGGAAAACCGAGCTGATGAAGATCAACACCACTGCCAACACACCAGTCACAGTCGGTGGAGAGTCCATCAGGGAGGTAGAGTCCTTTGTCTACCTGGGGAGTGTGGTTGATGGACAGGGAGGCACAGACCGAGACGTCACAGCCAGAATCGGCAAGGCAAGAGCAGCAATGGTCATGCTGAAGAACATCTGGGCATCCAAAGTTGTCAGCATAAGAACCAAACTTCGCATCTTCAACTCCAACGTGAAGTCAGTTCTGCTCTACGGATGCGAAACATGGAGGACAACGAAGACGATGCAGCAGAAGATCCAGACATTTCTCAACACCTGTCTGAGGCGCATCTTCAACATCCGATGGCCAGAGAAGATCCGGAACGAAGAGCTGTGGGAGCGAGCAGGGCAGGAACCAGCGGCCAAGCAGATCCTGCGGAGGAAGTGGGGCTGGATTGGACACACCCTCAGGAAGCCAGCATCCAGCACCACACGCCAATCCCTGACATGGAACCCACAGGGGAAAAGGAAGAGAGGCCGGCCTCGCAACAGCTGGAGGCGGGACACTGAGGCAGAGTTATATAAGCAGGGGACCAACTGGACTGGAGTGGCAAGAATAGCCCAGAACAGAGTGCGATGGCGAAGGGTTGTCGATGGCCTATGCTCCATGTGGAGCCAGGGGCCTAAGTAAGTAAGTACTTACCTCATCCTGATTCAGCTGCTGTGTGTGTGTGTGTGTGTGTGTGTGTGTGTGTGTGTGTGTGTGTGTGTGTGTTGGTATGAGTGCGGGAGTACACGCACTGAGTCACTCTGTGAGAATTTTGCGCTATATAAGTACAGTTCATTATTATTATTATTATTATTACCGTTGCGCTAAACTCAAGAAAAAAGGAGGATGGCGGATTATTAACATCATGCCGCTTGTGGAGATCCAGTAACTGTTGGAGTCATACCGTGCACACACAATCCCCGTAACTCTCACTCCAGATTACACGCCACATGACCGTCATACCCTACACCGCTCTCTGGGGCACAGTCTTTCAGGGCAAGTACCCGCCGAAAAGGGGCTGCACTACAAGTCTGACCCTATAGCCTACTAGACCACTCTCTGGGGCACAGAGTCTTTCAGTGGAAAGTACCTCTGTGCACGGTGGGGAAATGGCGCTCACTGCGCTACCGTGACGGGCCTAAATTGTCTCGGTGCTCTCAAACACAAGGTCGCGCACTATGTCATCCTTGACCAGCTTTGAACCCAGAGGGATCCTCAATGGCGCAAGTGATGGCAGGCTGTCTTCAGAGTGAAAGTAGGCGTGTTTCTGATTCAGAGACATACATAACATGTCTCTGTCTGAATGAACAGATCTATATTACATTCAGTCCTAGAGCACGGGTGTGTATGCTTTTGTAATCGTCTCTTATTCCACCACAAGGCAGGTACGTGATCGTCTGCACCGTGCAATGATACTTGCCTGTAGAGTGCAACACCTTGGCCTGTCAGAGTGCAACCCCCTTGCCGTTTACTCACATCCTGTTGGATCAGTGTACCACAGTGCCATCAAAGCGCAACAATAATTGTCCGCTGGCAAAGATTTTGCCCAAACGAAAAGTGGTCGGATATTCAAGACTTCGTTTCAAATCGAATCATATGACACACAAGTCGTCGCTTTTCTAAAAAAATTTCGCCATTTTTGAAAATGGCGCTGGCTGTAAGCAGTCACATTTTCACGCCCCGCCGAAAAGGGACTGCACTCTGGAGTCTAACCCTAGACTCGGGGATGGTTAAGTCCCCTGACTTTTAATTGTCTACTCAAGGGACGCTACTATCAACTTTAGGGGAGAACACTACTGCTGGCCCTTAATTAAACGCGTTTTGCCATTTGACGGTAGAGCATTGTGTTGTGGTATAATGCTTGTAAGTTAAGGTTTGAGTATAGTGACCTTTCACATAAACAACTTGGCACTACTGGGTCTAGACGTCTGTTTGTCGTTGTGCACAGTTCTGACAGCAAGACTTCATCACTGGACTGTAGCTTCAGGCGACGACAAGGGGATGTAGAGACGAACGCGACAGGAGGAATGGAACAGACCGAATGAAGTGGTGCTTCTGGCTGGGGTGAGAAACAGGAGAATACGCGAAACGGAAAATGAATGAGGACCGGGGAGGTAGGGGGCTATGTTGGGCCGGGGGGGGGGGGGGGGGGGGGGGTAGGGGGAGGAGGGGAGGGGAGGGGAAGGGGGTACCGAATGACGTACAACTTGTCGGCAGTCTGTGTCAAGTATTATCAGCCCCTCACTCCCCTTCCTCTCGTCCCAACCCAACCTTCAATTACTGGAGGTACTTGTCGCGTCCTGTACATCAGTACCACTAGCCGACTGACAGTGTTTTAACCGTCGTCTTCAGTAACAGGACGGCCATGATTCGATTTTAAATCTGCGTTATAAATCCTTTTTTTCTGTTAGAAAAAGTCGTCAGTCAAAATTTATGTACTGCTTTTCCAAAGCCATCCGCATCTCTTCTGTTGACTAATGGCATTCTCATACATGTGAAAATAAAAGTGTTTTTAAGTTGTTTCTCTGTAGAGAAACGATTTTATAGGATGTGGCAGATTTCGCTGCGCGCAGCAGCAAGTTTCAGTGATACAAAACAATTATCATCCGTAGAGGCCTCTTTTTCTTTGATCTCTCCAGTGGAATAAGTGTCCGTATTGTACTAGCAGTCTAGTACTTGAGAAATCATGTGACAGAGCACGACATCACATGACAATCAGGCATGGTTCCCTGCAAAAAGGTTCTTTCTTTCAGACAGAAAGAGATACAGCCTTTTTGGAAAAAAAAATCATCGTCATCGATGAGCAAGGACATGTTGTACTACGCTTCGGGGAGAACTCGCTCCCTATGTCAACACCATCGACGACGAAACATTTTGACTCGGCATATCGGTGTTTCCGACTTCATAGATGTAAAATGTTTAGTTCACGGAATTGACGTTTTTTCTCTCTCTCTCTCTCTCTCTCTCTCTCTCTCTCTCTCTCTAGCCTAAGATTCTGGATCTCCTATGGTGTAGCTGATCTAATGTCTTCGGTAGGTCTTACAGATTTGAAAGAAAGAAAGAAAAAAAAAATGCAACGGCAATAATAACAACAAAATAGCACGAAGTTAGGAGAAACAATTTATTGGATGGGGGCCATTCCTCCTTGTTTTCCCTGTTTGTTTGTTTTTTTCTTCCTTTTTCCCCTGTCTGTAATTTCCATAAAACTCGCGTGTTTTACCGGAGGCAAAAGTTATGATTTTATCAAATTTCTAAATTCCAAACCAGAAAATGATGCAACTTTTGTTATGCAACTATGTATTTGATTCTGACCACTTTCAAGCTTTTAAGCCCTTTTCTATAACAACAGACAGATGTTACTCAGAAGAAAAAAGTGCACATTATCAAGATTTATGAGAACATTTGGAAGTCTTGATTCTTGTGTAAACATGATCTGGATGTTATCGCCTCCAGCTTCCTTTTTCTAGAGAACTTAATTTATTATGTTGTTGTTGCTGCTGTTGTTGTTGGTTTTGTCGTCGTCTTTCAGAATTTGTAAACTACTAACTACATATCACTCTTTATGATTTGTTTTATCGGGGGAGGGGGGGGGGGGTCGTCAGAACCAGAAAGGATCGGATGATAACAAGCTCATGATAGCAACACAGTTCTTCAATCAACGTGTGTCCTTTGATCAGAAGTGTGCTGACGTCAGCAAGACGATTATGAGTCCACTTAAATTACGGTGCAGATCAAATATAATCGAAGTACAAGGATGTTGTAACAGAGCACCGGCCACGATAATGAGTTATAAGATATTACAAATTCATACCATGCAATTTCAAATGTCTGGGTCTAAGTTAGACGCTGCAAAGGTCAATAGACAGCGTGATGTTCAGCTCCGTTGGATCATCATAGCTTTATGTGGTACCAGTCTACTCTTTATGTGGTACCGGTCTACCTCCCTGCTGGTATGATTCAGATAAGTGTTGTAACTGACGATAATAATGACAGAAGGTGCTACACTGGGTACATCTTCTGAACAACGAGGAGAAACAGGAGGACATTCCACAACTGATCACCCGACATGGCCGGATACAGCCGGGGCTACACGCTATATCAAGACATTTAGAACATTTAGTTACGGCTTCAAGCATGTGAGTTGTAAGCAAACAACTGTGCGCAACACGTTATACGTATGAGCGGTGGTCTAAATAGATAGCGCGTCGGACTTCTGCGCTACTGAACGGCCGTCACCGCTGTCACGGCGATGAAGCGTGGGTTCGAGCCCAGGTCGAGCTTGTGATATGTGATACCGGTTTTTCCTGACTACCGGGCTGCTCACGAGAGGGTTCTCTCCGGGTTATCCGGCTTTCCTCCCCCAACAAAATTAAAAATCGGCTAGGTATTGGGTGGCGCTGCACCGCGCCGACGCGCTTCCTCCGGAGGAAGCAGCCTGAATTTCCCGAAAGGGACAAAAAAACAAAACACCCCCCCCCCCAAAACACACACACACACACACACACACACACACACACACACACACACACACACACACACAACCAACACGAAAACAAACAAAAAAACAATGCCTCCTGCTGTGTGTGCTGGAAGCCTGTCCTAATTTCGACACAAGGAACAAGCAGCATTTCCTTCTTTGACCAGGCATGGCGTAGTCATCAGGTAATTTTTCCCCCCGCTCAGATTTGCAAATCGGAAATTCCAATCAGCTTTTTTTTCTATCAAGTGAGGAATAAGGAATCTGAAGTTCGTATTGCTTCAATTCGTCATCCCAGTACAAGGACAAAGCGGACAATACCGAGGAGGAGTGTGCCAATGACAACCCCTGAATCCGACACAAAAACTGGTATCCCACCCTTCAGTCCCATCTCCCGCCCTAAAGTGTCATGTGGAAGGCGACTCCTCTGGATCTTCTTCTAATGCCAAACACATTACAAGCCTTCAGTAACGGCTGTTGAGGTCAGCTTGTGTTAGCATCAGTGATGATTTTCTTGTCTCCTTTCTCGTAATGTTAAATGTTGGGGAATGTGATAATGTTGGGTTGTGTGATACAGGGGCGTAGGAACCACGGGGGCCCTGGGGGCCCAGGCCCCCGTTCGGGTTTTGGAAGGGGGGCCCGAATATCTTTGGGCCCCCCTTGCTTTTGGTAAGAGGAGAGGGACATAATTCTTGGCAGTCAACACACACACACACACACACACACACACACACACACACACACACACACACACACACACACACTCACCTCCCCCCCCCCTCTTCACCCCGGCCGTATGGCTCACCCGACTTAGTGGGCCCCCCTTCCTCTCAGCATCTTCCTACGCGCCTGTGATAATGTTAGAATAATTATGTGAATGCTGGGTTGTGTGATAACGTTAGGAGCGTGATAATGTTATTTTGTATTAGGATGTTAGGGTTTATGATAATGCTGGGTTGATGTTATGATGTGTGATGATGTTAGGAAAACTAATATGTTAGAGAGTGTGACAATGTTGGGTTGTGTGATAATGTTGGGTTATGTGATGATACTACGGAGTGTGATGATGTTGGGTTATGTGATGATACTACGTAGTGTGATGATGTTGGGTTATGTGATGATACTACGGAGTGTGATGATGTTGGGTTATGTGATGATACTACGGAGTGTGATAATGTTGGGTTAAGTGATGAAACTACAGAGTGTGATGATGTTGGGTTATGTGATGATACTACAGAGTGTGATGATGTTGGGTTATGTGATGATACTACGGAGTGTGATGATGTTGGGTTATGTGATGAAACTACGGAGTGTGATGATGTTGGGTTATGTGATGATACTACGGAGTGTGATGATGTTGGGTTATGTGATGATACTACAGAGTGTGATGATGTTGGGTTATGTGATGATACTACGGAGTGTGATGATGTTGGGTTATGTGATGATACTACGGAGTGTGATGATGTTGGGTTATGTGATGATACTACGGAGTGTGATGATGTTGGGTTAAGTGATGAAACTACGGAGTGTGATGATGTTGGGTTATGTGATGATACTACGGAGTGTGATGATGTTGGGTTATGTGATGATACTACGGAGTGTGATGATGTTGGGTTATGTGATGATACTACGGAGTGTGATGATGTTGGGTTAAGTGATGAAACTACGTAGTGTGATGATGTTGGGTTAAGTGACGATACTACGGAGTGTGATGATGTTGGGTTACGTGACGATACTACGGAGTGTGATGATGTTGGGTTAAGTGATGATACTACGGAGTGTGATGATGTTGGGTTAAGTGATGAAACTACGTAGTGTGATAATGTTGGGTTATGTGATGATACTACGGAGTGTGATAATGTTGGGTTATGTGATGATACTACGGAGTGTGATAATGTTGGGTTATGTGATGAAACTACGTAGTGTGATAATGTTGGGTTATGTGATGAAACTACGTAGTGTGATGATGTTGGGTTATGTGATGATACTACGGAGTGTGATGATGTTGGGTTATGTGATGATACTACGGAGTGTGATGATGTTGGGTTATGTGATGAAACTACGGAGTGTGATGATGTTGGGTTATGTGATGATACTACGGAGTGTGATGATGTTGGGTTATGTGATGATACTACGGAGTGTGATGATGTTGGGTTATGTGATGATACTACGGAGTGTGATGATGTTGGGTTATGTGATGATACTACGGAGTGTGATGATGTTGGGTTATGTGATGATACTACGGAGTGTGATGATGTTGGGTTATGTGATGATACTACGGAGTGTGATGATGTTGGGTTATGTGATGATACTACGGAGTGTGATAATGTTGGGGATTATGATGATATTGGGGATGTGATAATGTGTAAGTTGGTCGATAATCGCATAAATGTCATTTGAACATTACACTTCCGTTTTCCGTTGTTATCTGAATCTTAATCTAAATGAACTTTTTAGCTGATTAACAATGATTTATGGAGTAGATAAAACAGCGATCTCCTGATCAAAGGGAACGAATAGTTAGAGGAAGCCTGAAGCACCAAGAACTGTGCATGTATGTTAAGTGTGTGTGTGTATGTGTGTGTGCGCGCGCGCGCGCGCGCGCGTGTGTGTGTGTGTGTGTGTGTGTGTGTGTGTGTGTGTGTGTGTGTGTGTGTGTGCGTGCGTGCTTTAATGCGCAGCGAGTCCTTGAAGTTGAAGAACGGCGCTCTATAAAAGCTATGTATTATTATTATTATTAAGTGCGACCACAAGATCTAGCAAAAAAAAAAAAAAAAAAAATGAAAGGAAAGGGGTGGAGGGTGGGGGGATGGGGGGGGGGGAGACTTAAGGAAGCTGAGTGAAGGCAAGCCTGAAGACTGACGAAGCCCCCCCCATCCCCCACCCCACCCTGGGGAGGGGGCGGTAGGCGTATCAACCATAATGTCTCTCACACCTCCATGACGATTTCCTGGCAAAATTTCACAGTACAAAACAACATCGTTACTATCTCAAGATTGACGCTGTTTACTCTCGTTAATCCTACAAAAAGAAAGAATCGAGAGAAGACAAAAGAAAGACCAAACACGTACAACAGAAAAACTACATAAACGACGCCAACTCAGCCTGTCGAATCTAGAGATTCATCAGAATTTCATACATTTGTCAATGTAAGACAGGCCATGTTTCTATATAGGGCTCTTGACTGAAGGTCGTCCCTATTCCTGGTCGATAGTTTTCAGTCTCACAGGTCGGCACTGTACTTATTTTCCGTTCTTAGGTTATCGCACCGACTTAACCTCATAGAGTTTTGCCCCTTGTCTCGACAAGTGCGAATGTCTCTGATTTAGTCTACAGCGCACTAATTTGACCGTTTGTATCGCGCCAGCAGAAAATCGTTCGGCCCTCACAATCTTCTATTTTTACACCGATCCAAGTCGGGCACCATTGCCTCTTTAAGGCGCTTTCACTGTTGAGTCAGTCAAGGCATTTTTTATTCTTTACAAACGAAAAATAATATTATGGTGTCTGGTGCAGAAATAATACGGCGTTCGAAGGAGAGGCGGAGAGCTCGGTGTGCTTGAAAGTATATGGTTCATCGTATAGTCAAACAGTTCAGGCAATCCAGTTCAAGGGGTGAAAGAACTGGTAGTACATTGCCTTAAATTGCGGTAAACAGATTACACGCTGGTGAGACTGCACGTGTGGGATGGGTGACCATAGGAACAACGACTGTGGACAGAAGACAAACGATTCTGGTTCGTTCCCATCTTCTTTCTAATTACTACAGAGGCACGGTTCTCCCGCCGCCGCACAAACGGAAAGGCGGATTGATGTTTGATCGCTAGACGCTGGATGTATAGATTTGGGTAGACACGCAACTACAGGTTCCTCACAGAAGAACACTTCTCAGTCCCTTTGGCAAACTGCTGTATTGGTTTTTGTTTTGGAGGATACGGTTACAGTAGACGCGTTTCGTTTTGACAAGAATCTTCCAGTTTCTTTGTGGATGCGAATAACTCTGCCTATTCGGTATAACTAGAAGTTGATTCTTTCTCCAAAATTTGTATAAGGATTTTTACAGTGAAATCTTGTAACTAGACGTGTTTGACAGTAAATGGCCGACCAGTGTGTCGTTTGTGTCACTTTCTCGGGAGAAGGGATTGAGGCAGCATCAAATCTTATGGTCACCTTCCAGCATTTCTTGGCAACGGTGCCTGACTGTCCGTCTTTGTTGACCTGACTCAAACACGACTCGCTTGTTCAATAACTGCTGCGGCCATCGATGAAACAATTTATTTGACGTGCAGACAATAAGATCTGGCTCAGACATGCCCAGGCTAGCGGGGCTTTATTGCTCCAGCTGCTTTTGAACTTTACGTGATTCTGTAGTTCTGGGTTATGTATGACCTCTTTTGTGAGATTTCCTTCATAACTTTTAGGGGGTTTGTAAGGCTCTGCCTTTGTAATGTTACACTACACTGCGGGTCTTTTTCCCCAAACCAACCAGAACATTATTACTACTGCAGGATTGATTGTAAGATGTCGTGTATTCCTTTTCTTCTGGCACTCAGGAGTCTCATCCATGTATTCTGTGTATGCAAGTTATCTTAGACTGCTTTTCCGATCCCATATTTCGAATGTCTACCACGGATCACATTACACATAACGCGCGTGGGAATCTTTCAGCAAGTGTGCTTTGTAAAACGTGTCTGGAACAGTTTCTTTCTCGCACTCATAATTGTCTACCGCTTCACGTGACGTTTCATAGATCACCTTCACTCCGGTCTACAGACGACTGCGTAGTCAAGGTCCAGATTATGCAAGAGAAGCCGGGATAGACGAGCCTTTGCGGCGCACGGTCTGGCTGTCAATGCTCGGGTCGTGAGTTCGAGTCGCTGGCGTCTCCCCGATTCCTCGTCTTTGATTTCACCCTTACCACCAGTACCAGCCCAGTGACCAGATGGGTTATGAAGTGGGCCGAGTATTTACTGGATTCAGTAAACATCAAATGCCGTCAATACCAAGTCAGTACCCAGGTGGGTTATGAAGTGGACCGAGTATTTACTGGATCCATTGAACAACAAATGTTGTCAACACCAAACCAGTAACCAGTTGGGTTCTGAAGTGAAGAAAATCTCTACTGGTGTAGTTCAGATCAGCCGTCAATACCAAACCAGCAACAAGACAGATGAACTGAGTTTTTACTGAACCCAGTAAACACCAAATGCCGCCAATATTAGCTAATAAATAACCACGTGGGTTATGACGTGAACTGTGCTGGAACTGGTTATGTGCTGGATCCAGTAAACACCAAATGCCGTCAATACCAGACCAGTAACCAGATGGATGAACCGACTCTGAGAGTGAGCTGTCGTCCCCTGGACCATCTGTCAATCAATGCAGCAGCTCTGTGGTTTGTTGTCTGCTCTAATGGTGTAGGAGAAAACGTTTCTCGGCAAATATTTGTCGTAGCGTGGCACTGTGCGCGACTTGCCATACAGAGTGACGAGGTCTAATGGCGCGTAACATTGACTTGCCGTCGGTGTCACTAACGTCCCCATTTCCGCGGCCGTATACAATGCTCACTATTCAGACAAGAATGTCACTTAGCACCATAAATTCTGATTCAGACTTGGGCCAGCTAGGGTGGTCTGTTAGCGGATGTTGTCAGAGTACGCATTAGTAGTCACGATGGGCAGACCCATCGATCTTACCTTACGACTGATCTACTCCAGTGAAAAAAAAAAGGTTGCAGACAGTGAAACTGAAAACCCGTAATTTTTCTTTCCAGCAACGGCTCAGTCAATTCGCCAAGAACCGGGGGCATTCTGAAATCCATCAGGCTTTTTCCATTCCCTTAGCCTCACCTCTCTGTCTGACTGCCTGTTGGAAAGCGAAGGACATCGGGTTAGAAAACCAGAACTAGTCGCAAATCTCTCTCTCTCTCTCTCTCTCTCTCTCTCTCTCTCTCAATGAAATACAGCTTTCTCCCTGAATAAAACAGTAAATTACACACAGCTCCATCTACTGACTAATGCAGTGTGTGTTGCATTATGACTACTGTTTATCTCAGTGTATCTGGTTGATTGGCTGAGTGGTAGTTTCGTGATTGGCCGCTTGATGTGCACTTTGCGATCCATTTGTCCAAGTGTGTGTGTGTGTGTGTGTGTGTGTGTGTGTGTGTGTGTGTGTGTGTGTGTGTGTGTGTGTGTGTGAGAGAGAGAGAGAGAGAGAGAGAGTTTTGGTTCCTTCTGATTCTACCATCGTACCTCTTCAGTTCGCTGTAGTGCCCGGTCGTCTATAAAATCACAATGTACTGCCTTCCTTATTTAGGCATCAATGGCAACGAGAATATGCTCGAAAGGTGACTTGTTCTTTGGAACTCGGCATTTCCTGTTGTCCTTTCTTTCGTCATCCTAGTGGCATTTCCGCCGCCATCTCGCACACTTGATGCCGCTGAATATGGACATGTCATTTCAACAAAGCACATAATCTCGAATGGAGCTTTGTGATGTTATCGGCCAATCCGCTGCTTCATTTGCATAGGCCTACACTGTTGTATATAAATCATTGTCTGTCACTGCTGTATATATGATCGTGTCTGTATCCCTGTTGGCTTAATGCACTAGCATCGCCTCGATTTCATCTACCTTCTGTCCAGACATCCAGTCACAAGCAATCCTGTACCGGGAACTTAATTTGCATACAATGTATATGCAGAGTCTGTCAGCCTTTGACATTTGATGACTAGTCTCTGTGAATGCATATTTAGTTTTTATTCATCCTTTAACTACTTGTTGTTGTTGTTTAATGACGTGCTTATGATCTGAACGATTGCTCTCCCAGCGTAAATAAGATGATCAGAACAAAGTGGGTCAGTCAAGATGTACTGTACACCGCTCGATATTCATCTCAGTTTATTAAACCAGTTCCCACATTAAAATAGGATGTAATTTTAGTCGAAACAGCCAGCCAATCAATCAATCAATTACGTCAGCCGGCTAAGGGGTTTGATGGGGGATGGGTAGTTCGGGTAGCCCATGAGTGATCGGGGACGTCACACCTCGATTAGAGGGACGCCCTGCCTAGGGAATGGGGAGAAGCCATAACCGAACTCGGAACCGATACTTACGTGTGTTTCTCAGACACTGATTGTACGAAACAAAAAATCTGACTTGGCTTTCCCCAGAGTTATTTTGAAATTGTATTCAAGATTGCGGGCAAAATAATGCCAATATAGAAGACATAACATTTATTACAAAATGTAAATCCAGGTATTATCAAACTGCTTAGAAATGCACAAAACTTTATTTCTGCCAATATGAAAATCCCTCGGTGCTGAATTTACATTGGTTTTGAAACCAAGATGACAATCGATCACAGAATGAGCACTTGGGCAAGGGGCGGGTGGAAGGGGGGGGGGGGAGAAATGCAGGGTTTGAATTGATAATTATAGATTACCGCCTGTCCGCCGCAAGATGCGTTTTAGCACTTTGTATCCACATCATGAATCTGTAATGTCTTTATCTGAATTTATTTTACATGACAATCAGATAGAGATCGAAGGAAGACTTTGTCGAGTTTGTGATTAGCATTCAAGATCGAAACTGATTTCGTTGTCACCGGTTTAGCTGAAGATCGCATGGTATAGATCGATGTACGTTCGTGTGTGTGTGTGTGTGTGTGTGTGTGTGTGTGTGTGTGTGTGTGTGTGTGTGTGTGTGTGTGTGTGTGTGTGTGAATTCTCTAGGCAAATTACGTAAAGTTTTCGACATTGAAGTTATTTCTTCTTTGCTGTCGTGCACTCTGCCAGCTTCCTCATGCCGTCTGAAGTTTTATATAATGCCCCCTTACTCTTCCTCCCCATCACACACACACACACACACACACACACACACACACACACACACACACACACACACACACACACACATTCCATAACACCTCCGGCCCCAGGTGTCCGTTTCTAATTGTCTCCACCCCTGCCCAGAGAGAAGAAAGTGTAAGTTCCCAATTATGACCAGTGCCAGACTCGACTATGACCTTGGCCTTTGCCGGTTGCTCGCGTCAGCATCGTCCACGGTGGACGACCTCACGTCCTCCTGTTTCATCAGCCCGTCATCACATGATAATCAGCATGGTCGCCCCTCAGCCGCCAGCCATGCATCATTGATGCTTCACACGTTTGAAGTCGCCGGTTGTTTTTCATGGTTCTCTGGCTGCCCGGCGATGGGGTCACGGAAAAACTGTTTGTGTTCTCTTTGCTTTGATGCAATATTAAATTGCAGAAACTCATTACTTCACCGTTCTGAATCGCGGAATTGCTGCTGGTGCAAAATGGGAGGGAAAAAAAGAGCGTGCATGGGAATGATATTCAGGATGTCAAAAAATAGACAGTGTTGCTCGGAAGCAATTCTATTTGCCTTTATGTACATTCGTCACGTGACAGCTTTCAATAAAGCGAAAGCGCGGTCGGGAAGGGCTATAGACCTCAAATAGATTATCCCAAAGGCACTTCGTTGTCCACACGCGATGAACTGTACGATTGCGAATACTGCCGTACGTTACGTTATGTTGAGCTGACTGCTCGAGGTCGTGAAATGGGCAGACGCCGTAACATAATTACTTTCTGTATGGAGTTAACGGTGATATTGGAAACCAGACTTACTGTTCAGCACCTCATAAAAGAAATCAGCTCACGAACATGCACGGCATACACTGTCAGATGTTCATTGTTCTGTGTCGTATTAGACTTCCAGCAGAAAAAGGCAGAAATTTTGACGACAATAGCGGCAACTTCACTTGCTTGGCTTGTATACAATGGCTACTTTCCACACTCGTCTATCGGACTCCTTGCACACCACGTACGTATAAATACCAAAGTCTTCGTCTTGTTCATGGTTGCCCTACATTCAGACGCTAACATATTGATCTACAGCATCTTAGTGAAAACTGAGATGGCCAGTTTTATCTACATCCCCATTGAGACAGAAGATCAATATTTGTAGTCTTGGGTTTTTTTGTTTTTTTTTTCCATGAATACCTTACTACTAAGTTACAACTAAATTAACTATCGACTTTCTGACCAGAAAACGAGAGAGTCCGATAAGTGCATAATTCGAAGTTGAACATTCCACTTCCGGCATTGGTTTTGGGGTGATGAGATTACAACAAAAGTTAAAAAGAGGCGATTACAAGTGTTGATCAAAATTTTAACGAAAGGCACGAAATAAATGGATAACAAATAAAATGCAAAAGGTATCGGAAACAAATCAATACTATTATTATCTGCTTACAGACAACAGACGACAGTTTGACTTCAAAATGGCCGTTTTCCTTGTACATTGCAACAGCCGGATTATCGTTCTTCACACCTATACAAGAAGAATTGGAAATATTAACACCAATAGCAATCACAGACAAAAAGATAGATTTTCTCCATATAGTCTTTTCAGGTGAAGGACCCTTTCCTTCTTGCATACAATATGCGATGCCAGTCAGTGCATTCACAGAAACTATTAAGCCGTGGCTTCTGGGAAATGTTTGAAGCGTGGCTGGCTGACACAGTAAACTAGCGGGCTGCATAGCACCACTGTGTCCCCGCCACATCCCGGGTGTGTGTTGAGCGGTGCAAGGTTGATGGAGCAGTACTGGCTTCCCACTCTCTCCTCGCATTCTCTTGCAAATTTCATACAGCGCCCAGCAGCTACGGAAGCCGGCCTAAAGCGTGCGTCCTTGTGGACATGGTTATGTGATCCATCACATTTTTAACGTTTCTATAAACTTTTTACGTCTGTGTGATTATGCATTCGGGATCAATCCAAGTTGTTCGTCCATTCATCCGTCTTTCTCCCATAAAAAAACAACAACAACAACCGCAGAAACTTGCAGCTGAGACATGTGTGCCCTTTATATTGGCTATGTTAAACTTGTTGAGCTGTTACCAGGTCATTTCCATATATTACATGAGCCGAAAATGTCAACATGTATGCACAAGGGACCTCCAAAACCAAGGGGCGTAACCGAGCACGAGGTAATTGGAAGAAACAGAACTGATAATTTCTTTTTATACATCGCCGAGCAAATACGCATTTTTCGTTTTAGAGCAAGCTTTTGGTAACTTGAAGTAGCTTACATTTACACCATGGAAAGCAAATCTTTCCAAGTTCCCCTTACTCCCCATTCCTACCCCCCACTTCCCACCTCAAGTTCAAACTCTCCTTCACACACACACACACACACACACACACACACACACACACACACACACACACACACACACACACACACACGTACCGGCATTGTAACAACTACTACGCTGAATTTCAAAACCTTGTTGACGTCCGCACGGCGTTAATGTCACAATCCTTTCAACGATAATAAAATCTACCATCCTGGGCGTTTTAATGCACGTGTGTTATATTTGTCTCGGCTCATTTGTATCAGCCGGTGTGGAACGTTTTCGATGGAGCCATTCATTTCTCGCTCCCAACAACTGGCCTTTCACGCGGCTCGCCCGGATGGTATAAAGAATTCATGGTGGCAATTTCCCCAAATAGCTCTTCTCCACACATCACTGCACCCTTGTTGGCTGTTTTATTTTCGTTCCGTCACACCTGTAACTCCTCTCTATTGAAACTGGACTCAACTGCTGTAAATGTTGCGCGCGGGCGCGTGAGAGAGAGAGAGAGAGAGAGAGAGAGAGAGCAGGGGGGATGGGGGATTTGCAAGTAGTTCCGTTTTTCTTTAGCGATATGTCCTCGACTCTCAAGCATGACAAAGAAAACAACAGTTACACCCATTTTTACACACAGTTTTCACTCGTCCAGCTTGCAAACGTGATTCGGTCTTGGGGATACCTGTAGTATTTGTCTAGCACATCATTCCACGTTGACGCTAACTGTCCAGGCAGAGGGAGTGTTACTGACCTCAATTCCAAGAGAACAGTCAGGACACCCTGATAACACCTACTATCTGTGTGTTTCAGCGGCCGTGACAGCTCCATGAGGTGGTGCCGGCAGCTGCTGGACGCCGTGGGGCGCCGCAAACCGTGGGACGCGCGCAGCCTGCAGCAGACCGACTTCCGCCGCTGTCTCACGGTGCTTGACATCGTTGGGCTCGGTAAGTGCACCCGGTAGGCACGTCCTCAGTCAGTTCACCCTGTAGTGACGTCCTCAGTCAGTTCACCCTGCAGTGACGTCCTCAGTCAGTTCACCCTGTAGTGACGTCCTCAGTCAGTTCACCCTGTAGTGACGTCCTCAGTCAGTTCACCCTGTAGTGACGTCCTCAGTCAGTTCACCCTGTAGTGACGTCCTCAGTCAGTTCACCCTGTAGTGACGTCCTCAGTCAGTTCACCCTGTGGTGACGTCCTCCGCCAGTTCACCCTCAGTGTAGGCAGGGCCTGCGTCAGTTCACCGTGTAGTGACGTCCTCCGTCAGTTCACCCTATACAGTAGGCAAAGCTTGTGTCAGTTCACCCTGTAATGACGTCCTTCGTCAATTCACCCTGTAGGCAGGGCCTACGTCAGTTCCCCTGTAGTGACGTCCGCCGTCAGTTCACCCTGTAGGCATGACATGCGTTAGGCGAGATCTGACAGCACAAGCCTTCTGCTCATGAGCTTTGATGTGCAAAACACCTGACTTTTTTTGTTGTTTGTAGTTTGTATGTGACAGACCATGAAAAGCAGAAAGCAGGTGTAAGACTATGATGCTACTCGTAGATGTTTCTGTAACGTGTGAATGTCTGTAAATGGTGCGTTCTGAAATATCACTAGGTGTCGGTTGTTGTGCCGCTGTTGGTGTCTACGTTATCGCAGCCCACGTGACCAGGAATGAGGCAGGCCCCGCCTCCGTGCTGTCAGTCATCCTGGCTAGTGTAGCCGCCCTGCTGGCAGGTGAGTCTCTTGCTTGTTTGTTGTCATATCAGAAGAGTACTAGTTTTAAATGGGGGAGGGGGGGGGAGGGTAACCAGGTGCCCTTTATCTCAAATTCTCTTGAACACAAACGCACACATCACTGATAATTTTCTTACCTCAATGTCTTCAAAATGGTGTGTGTGACAGAGCGAAATCGATCCACGTGTCCATATATATTGAGGTAAAAATGAAAATCCGGTTATACACCTAGTATGCCTTATAAGAAATTAAAAGCTGATGTAAGCTAAGAAGACTTTCAACTCCTTCAACTGTTTTGATGCCGTATGGTTTATTTGGCTTGTTCTCCACTCTGAATGCCTGATGGTCGAGTCATCATGTTATTGAATGTCTGTGGTGATTCTTCAGGAAACTGCTGATGGTTTTCTTGTCTTCCCCCTTCAGGTCTGTGTCACGCAGAATTGGCAGGACGGTTACCACGTGCAGGGACAGGCTACACGTATTGTTACGTCACGCTAGGCGAGCTGTGCGCCTTTGTTGTTGGCTGGGGGATCCTGCTTGAACAGGTTCTCACGGCAGCTGTAGCTGCCAAGGCCTGGGCGCAGTACCTCGACTTCATGCTCAATGACACACTGTCCAGGTGAATCACATACTCTAGAAACTACCTGTGTAGGCGCAGTACCTCGACTTCATGCTCAATGACACACTGTCCAGGTGAATCACATACTCTAGAAACTACCTGTGTAGGCGCAGTACCTCGACTTCATGCTCAATGACACACTGTCCAGGTGAATCACATACTCTAGAAACTACCTGTGTAGGGCAGGTGTTTGTACCTTGTAAGTCTTGTAACACAATGTTGAGATTTACTTTTAACGGGACGAGCATCTCCATTGGTTCATAGCAGATTACTTCACATTTAATGGCTCCGTCACACGCATTAGAAACTAAAAATATGATGATGATAATAATAAAAACAATACAAAATAAACGTCAGTTTTTTTTTTTTAAATTAAGAGATGGAAGAACAACTAGCAGCCGAGGCGAGAGATATCATTGATGTCGCTGTTATACTGCCTCGGTCTCTGTTTGTGTCAGTCGGGGAGTACAGCAGTATTTGACTTCAAGATGGAATAATAATAATAATAATAATAATAGCTCTTATATAGCGCTAGTAGTCTGCTCAAAGAGCACTCAGTGCGCTACACACACACATTCTCACGCATGTATACATGAAACACTAATTACGTGTGCGGAAGGAGGGGGGGGGGGTAGATGATACTACAGATCATATGCTGTCTTGAATAGATAGGTCTTTAGTTTTGATTTAAACTGTGGGAGGGTCTGGGTGTTCCTAAGGGAGGGAGGCAGAGAATTCCATACCTGGGGGGCACAGAAACTGAAAGGGCGCTCACCGAAGGTTTTGAGATTGAACTTGGGAACCTTCAGGAGTTTTTCCGATGAGGAGCGGAGAGTACTTCTGGGGCGAAAAAGTAGGCAAGAAAAGTATGTACAGTCTACAGGTTAGCCGAGCGCAGTCTTAAACTTGACTTTAAAACACCCTGTCGTCTTTTTCGTTGACAGTCAAGTGGAGGAGGTAGCGTCTTGGCAACTTCCTGAACCTTTTGGGGCGTATCCTGACGTGCTGGCCTTCGTAGTCATGCTGGTCGCCTCCCTGTCTGCCTTCTTGTCGGTCAAGGTAAACACAGCAGCAAAACTATGATATGTGTTTAACGTTTAACGGAGAGAAAATATTTATATGGTCGTTCAGTTTGACAGGAGGGTGGGTGGATGTTTGGGAGTTTAACGTCCTTCTCCAACACAGGACAACGCGAAAAGCCCTAGTCGGGGTACGGTTTCACATTCTCTCTCTCTCTCTCTCTCTCTCTCTCTCTCTCTCTGTGTGTGTGTGTGTGTGTGTGTGTGTGTGTGTGTGTGTGTGTGTGTGTGTGTGTGTGTGAGAGAGAGAGAGAGAGAGAGAGAGACAGTCGGAGACAGACAGGCAGACAGACAGGCTGTCTTTGTAAAATGTTTCAGGAAAAACTTAATAAGCGCACCTGGGCTTAAAATGTAAGTTAATAAACCAGAGTCTGGATTACTAAATGAAGCACTGCAAACACCAGTGCTGTGTGAGAAAGATGAAGGTTCCGCCACTCGGCTGCCGCCAGAACTCATCCATATTCTATCCATTGTCTGCCATCACGGCCGGCAGTGGCAGCTCCTGCAGGAAACATAGTGGACACAGCCCCTAGAATTGTACTGGCGGAAATCACAAGTACTCTCCACTCCAGGCGAACCCGGGCATGGCGCGCCAAAAGCACTTTACTCTGATCGCTGTTTAAGGGTTGTGAAACTCGCGATATCGTTTAGCACGGGTTTGAAAGTAGAATTTTCACTTACGCGATTTGTTTTGTTTGGAGTTTTGTTGTTGTTGTTGTTGCGAGTCGCTGTTGTTGTTTTGGAGTGAGGTGTTACATTTATTAGACAGTGAGGAGGATTTGCTGTTTTCATGGGTTTTTGTTGTTGGTTACCTTTTGTTTTATATGGTACACACCAAAATCATGAAAACCGTGAATACCTGATCTAAAATACTGATTAGAAAATCACAGAATTTCTTCATATTAAAACAGGAAATCAGATTGAAGCCGTTTGGCAATGCAGTATTTCCACAGGGTTTGTGTGTGTGTGTGTGTGTGTGTGTGTGTGTGTGTGTGTGTGTGTGTGTGTGTGTGTGTGTGTGTGTGTGTTCTTGTGTCCTTAAGATTGTGTGTTTTCCTGTTGTTTGCAACTCGTTAAATGGTCGATCACTTTTAATTGCAAAACTGGTTCTTTCACTGCATAATGAGGTTGTGTAGTGTTTTCATTGATATAGAATACTGCAATATCCTAATCCAACAGTCCCTATGACTGGTCACAATGAACCATCGTAGTCCTGGATTATCGGGTAGTAACAGACAGGGATTGTCAGGTTTTTTCCTAGTTAGGACTTTCCATTGATCTTCACAGCAGCTCATCTAGTTTCACGCAGTAGTTCTTTTTAATCCAAATATAGAGCATGTAGGCACAGACGAAAACCTTCCTTGTCACAGAGATAAGTTTCAAATCACTCCTAAATACGCATTTTCTTGCTTAATCTACATAGCGATTGTCGAATAAAGTACATGTGGCGTCCTATAGGGCCTCAACACGGCCCATTTCTGGCGATCTGGCGACCTGGCTAGCACCCCCTAGAGACAGAGTGAGATGGCTTTACGATGCGCCTCTCTGCCATCAGCACACGAACTACCGCTTCTCCACTACCACGGGGGGATGGGGGGGGGGGGGGGTAGTCAAGATGGCGGATGTTTTCCTGGCGCTACTTCGATTAAATAGTTTCGACGATGTCTGCTCGCGCGTAAAGCCGTATGACATGAACACACATGTTTACATTCGTTGTCATGTGGGATGAGAGTCGTTTTCTGGTTGATAAACGGCTTTTGACACCAATCGACATTCAAAGAGTTGTTTTTGTTCCCCCCCCCCCCCCCCCCCACTCACGTTTGAAAGTTGAAACCTCGGTGCTACTGTTTACTGAACTTGAAATGTGTTTGCTTGCATGAAGAAATGGGTCGTGTTTACACGGGCTACTAAATTCCATCTACTGCATCAGCCAACCTATGTTTCGGAACAGTTTCGCCCGTGAGTGCGTCTATATGCTGGAAATACTCTCGATGATTAGTACAGCTCTTAATGCGATACAATGTTGCGACACTTTTACGAGCGGTCGAACATTCAAATTCTCCGACTGTTGTTACACTACTCGAGCACTCAGTGTGGTCGCCGCGTCATCGAATACGCTTCTTTTGGCTCAGTGCCAGCATTACAGACGTTGTCACTGTCCAGGTATCTAAGCGGTGTGATGATAAATAGCACCAACACAGCTCAGAATGAGTTGTGAGTATAAAGCTAGTAGCTTTAACCCCTTTAACCACAAAACGACGACAATGTCAAGACGTGTGCATGTGCATATTAGAGGCATTTGGCTTTATCTGACAGCAACAGTCGGCAAAACGTTGTAATGGTAGTATCACAGGAAACACTGTCAGCCAACATGGCCTACCCCCGTGTATACAGTCGGAATATAGGAAGGAGTACTGGAGTGCACACTG
Organism: Batillaria attramentaria; assembly: GCA_018292915.2. NCBI lineage: Eukaryota > Metazoa > Mollusca > Gastropoda > Batillariidae > Batillaria > Batillaria attramentaria. Next base: position 132,461 of record JACVVK020000054.1, read on the forward strand.
TGGTCCTATTGGTATCGACCATCGTAAATAATGCCATTTTGTCCTGTTTAATGGACTCCTAGAGTTCAGCCCGTTTTTATGGTAGCAAATGAGCCGTTACTAAGAAGGGTTCGCTGTAAGGACAGAGCTCTTGTAGACAAGTAATGGGAGCGATCCTTCACTCATAAACCCTATGAAATGAGACCGTTGTTTTTGTTTTCTTTCCCTGAGAGCTGGTGTGTGTGTGTGTGTGTGTGTGTGTGTGTGTGTGTGTGTGTGTGTGTGTGTGTGTGTGTGTGTGTGTGTGTGTGTGTGTGTGTGTGTGTGTTTGTGTGTGTGTGTGTGTAGGGGCTAAGCGGGGGCGGGGGAAGATGGTGACGGTGGATGGCGGTCGTGTGCACTATTTAATCTAAGTAAATATTCTAACATATACACATTGCTTACAGACATTTCCCTTCATACCGTGACTTTGGGACTCCTAGGGCGTGGAGGGGGAGGGTGGATGAGTGAAAGAAATGAAAAAATAAATGCTGAAAAGTTGAAGGTGATTTTATCACAATTCAAGACTAATGTAGTAAACTCCTGGACACTAAGCAAATGTTTGAATTCAGTATTCAGATTCAAAGATATTGATTGCAAAGTCCGGAATGTGTTGCGTGAAGGCGACTGCAGATCGATATACAAACTGACTGTACAATGCTCATCTTCACATTTCACCATTCACTGTATCATAACTACTGCTGTAGCTCACTGGTTCCAGTGGGCAGTCCAGTTCTGTTTCTGCACCTGTGTTTGCGTAGTGTCCGTGTCTCTGCTAAATCGCGAACATGCAGTGTTGTACATGTAATAGTAATCATATATAACACAGAAGGGGCTTGGGAACATTGACGATACTCGTACACTAGTATTGTGAAAAATGTGTGGGTGTGTCCGGGTGGTCGCGTGCCCTCTTGTGATGTCCTTGAATTACCTTTATCGTCGTGAAAAGTTTCATTGACTCATTGATTTATTCATTGAGTAGCGGAGGATTACTCTGGGGTGTGTTGACTGTTGCAGGCGTTCAGTGTCATTTCCTTCGTGCTGACAGTTCTGTCTGGCTTTGTTCTCTTGGCCTTTGTCTGCGTCGGTTACTTCCACGTGCAGGAGCACAACTGGACGCAGCCTCCAGGTTTCTTCGCCAACGGATTCAGAGGGGTAGGTGGGCGAGATTTGTGTGGGCGTTATGTATGTGTCTTCCCGTCTTTCTTCATGCAAAACAACAGGTAGTAAATCAAGACATTACATCTCTGGCCGCTCCTGTGGTAAATACGGCTGATATGGTCACCTTCGTACAGTGTTGGCGATAGGGAAGGTCGCTTACCAAGTTGCCAGCGACGTATCACTGACGCAACGCACCTTATCGCCGAACAGGTATGTGCGACTTCACGGGGTAAACCACGTGATCTGAAGGTCTACAAGTAGCCGGAATCTACGAGGAGCAGGCATTGGGTGCCCGTCCAAATAGTGTGAGGCAGTGTGGGAATGTGCGAGGACGTGCGAGGAAAAGCTAAATCATCTAAAATCACTGAAATCATGAAACAGAAATGTGGTTTTGGTATTGCGGGCGGGGAGGGAGAGTAGGGGGTTGGATCTTAGGTTTTGTTACCTTTTGTGAAGAGCAGGAAGTCGAGTTAACACTACAGATTCGTTTCCAGCAGTAACGTGTCCGTCCGACGGCACTAATCATGAAAGGAGTGGAGAATGGCCTTGGTCTTCCGCAGTCACACACATACAACTTTATGAAAACACACATTTTTTGTTTCCTTGTTTCGGTGAGTTTAGATGTTTTAGCTCTTCTTCGCGTTTCCTTGCTCGCCCTAGAACATTTGCACGTTGCCTCACACTATTTGGACGGGGGACCCTCGCTGCCTGCTCCTCGTATAAGCCGCTTTTCCTAGTGCTTCAAGAGGCGAGGTTAACCCCCGTGGACATACCCGGTCTCGATCGATCTGGTAGGTTGATTTCAAAATTCTGTATGAGCCGTGATCGTACTGACCATCGCATTGTTATCGGTTTGGCGGGAACAATGGCGGGAGTTGCTTCAGGAGTCTGTCTGATGTTGGTGACATGGTATCCCGTGTAACCTGTCGCTTGAACTATGCGACATTGACCATATCAGCGTAAATACGAGCTAATGTTCACCCTGGCCATAAATTAACTACACAAAACCTTATAATTAGTCAAACAACCAGCCAGCAACTCTCTCTCTCTCTCTCTCTCTCTCTCTCTCTCTCTCTCTCTCTCTCTCTCTCTCTCTCTCATACGTCACAAGACATACGTTGCCCAACACAAGACCAAACAAAGGCTGAAATAAGAAAACGGATAAACTACGCTCGTATATAGTCTACAACGTCGGAGTGTGGACGTAATGGTCGGCACTGTTGTTTAAAGACATCGTGACAGGCCGAAAAAAAATGTCTCTTACAAAGCAGTAACGTTGTTTGTGGTCAATGCGATACGTCCATTTGGGCATGGAGGGAGTTTTTGTAACTGTGTGAACTCTGACATTAAAAAAATCAGGCGTTCTATGAGACTAATTATTTCTCTTTTCCACTGTCACGGCTGTCGTCCAATATCTATAAATATATAGAACGAACAAAAATCCGCACGCTGTTGGCTAATAATTATTACACCGACCCCTACCTACGTGTAGGTCTCAGGTGAACATTTTCCACAACTGGTTTTTGTGCACAGATTTCACCCATTCACCAGTCATTTCTCCTCAGCGTTGCTGTTCGCTAGACTCTCACATTGCGGCTTTAACAGTTTTCAGTTTGAGTTGAATGGTCGTTTCGCATAAATAAAATAATAAATGAATGAGCTAATTGGCCACCTTCCTGACTAAATAGCATTCACTCTCACCAGGCGATTTCACATGTTTGAAATGTCTGAAGAAACGGTACACTCCACTCACCACTTGTTTTGCCACAAGTTCATCATTTGTGTACTCGTAATAAATTCATGTCAAGTGAAGATCTTCTTTGCACGCAGATGAGCATCTCTAGAGCCCATCACACCGTGCACGCCCTCGGGCACCTGAACTGCTTTTCCTATAACTTTCCTCCCGGATCAGGCAGCACTGAGCCAAACAGGAAAGACTCAGTGTTGCGTCAGCGCGCGTTATTTCTGTGTTGCGTGATGGCATCATGAGGCGACTGTTGGCTCTCAGCATTACCTATATCCAGACCGTGTCATGAAAAAGGCCGGTAGTCCATTAGGGCAATGACGAGGAAATGGCGGCCTGTGAGTGTTTGGTTTTTCTGTCCAACCTGTCTCCAGACACATCGATTGACGTTCTGCCCACAGGCGGATCTAGTCACCACCCGGTTTTTTACAGCCTACCTCTCCCTCCCCACCTTTCTTCTCCTCATATACGCCGGTGTGTTTGAGATCTTGTCATTCGATGTTGTTTGGTGCCTGTATTACGTATTGGCGAATTTCACGTATTTTCATTTATCCAGGTGCCTAAGCAGTCAACTGATTCAAGCCAAATCAATAATTATATAGTTAATTGTCCTCACAGGAAGGCAGCTCAAGGAGCACCGTCCTTGTCACTGCACTTATCACTCCTTTTCCATCCATGACATTACTTTACATCACACCGGATGAGACGAGACAAAAACAGCAACAACAACAACAAACGACACCGGTCGCAACAAGAGTGGATACAAACAAGCTATTCATCAACTGATTCTGACCCCTTTCATAAATCCTGAATCCGCCGCTAGGATTTCTCTCTTTGAATCTGTAGACAATATTGTGATATCAACATCGCTATCGTGATTCTCTACAGACATCTCCAGCCCCCCCCCCCCTCTCCTCCCACACAAACACACACACCCAACCCCCTCACCCTCCCCTCCCCGGTCACAAAACAGACGAAAGACGCCTTACAGCTTGTAAGCCCGGCTATGGCAATGTTGTCCCAGCAAACATAAACATACAAACGCTCTTTTCGATACGGACAGTTGACAGACCGTGACAGGGATCTGCACTAGACGGGAACCGGGCACACATCGTGCAGAATGTAACACTAATTTACACACCTCAGCCTCGCCAAGTTTGTTAGTTTCCTCGTTCGATTTCTCCTCGGCCCGTCAGCCCTTGGACACATCCCGTCGCGGTGCACGTGCACCTAAAGACAACTTCTCCAAAGGAGAAAATGTAAAAGGATGTTGGGGTCGGTTTAGTCTGGGCTGGTCCATTAATTTACGATCTATGACATTCGAGAGAGAGTGTACATTTTGTCTGGCTGTGTGGTCTGCTATTCTGAACTGTCTGTCGATATGTTTATGCAGCGCCTACGGCCAGGGTGTTTTGGTGTTTTTGTTGTTGCTCGTGTTGTTGTTGTTGTTGGTTTTGTTTTGTGTCTGTATGTTTGTTTCCCCATCGTTAATCTTAGATTTGTGTGTGATTAAAATTCGTCAGTTTTCACAACTGCGCTGAATCCGGTCTGAAAACTACTGGAGACAAAACAGGCTCAAAGGACGGGCCTCTTCATTGGCATCAGCGTTAAAAGTACCGCTTTTGTGTAAAGAGACCTTACTGTGTCTTGGCCATTCCATGAAAACAACCGTGTGTAGTGTATAATGTATTATACTGAGCATTGTGTTCTCACGATGTAAGATAATTACTAGCATTATATCACCATATGTTATATATTGCATTATAATGATTGGTGTGTAAAGTTCAGTTTTTCTATGCTACGGAAACTAGGCGCCGTCACCGTTAGAAACCCTCCATGGTCAAGGGTCAGGGTCAAGGGTCACTCTTGACGCTGCAGCGTGTAAACACTCGTGAATAAACCTACCTCTCTCTCTCTCTCTCTCTCTGTGTGTGTGTGTGTGTGTGTGTGTGTGTGTGTGTAGATGCTGTCTGGGGCGGCCCTGCTGATGGCGGTGTTCGCGGGTTTGGACCAGGTGGTGGGCACGAGCCAGGAGACGCGGGAACCATGTCGACACGTGCCGTCTGCCGTTCCGCTCACCACCGCCCTCATCTTCCTCGCCATGTTGCTCGCCACCACCGCTCTCACACTCGCCTGTCCCTGGCAGGACCTCACGGATCGCGCACCCATCGCACGAGCCTTCGAGACCAAAGGCATCTACGCGGCCAATCACGTGATCGGTGTTGGGGCGCTGCTAGGGTTGTCGGCGGCCATGATGGGGGCGCTGTACCACCCACCGAGGTTGCTACACAGTATGGCGGGAGATGGGCTGATGCCCCGCTGGTTAGGACGCACCTCACTGTCCGCCACGCCTGTTGTGGGATCGCTGCTGACGGGACTGATGGCGGCAGGAGTGGCGCTGCTGCTGGACTTCCATTCCATGGTGGAGATGTTGGCCATCGCTACAGTGCTGCAGTTCCTGACATCCGCCATTATCGTGCTGTACGTGCGATACCAGCCGGACACTGTCGGGCTGGTCCGGGAATACTCTGACCTTGACCTTTCTTTGGGCGAGGGCGCACGTCCCGAGTCACCCAAACTACTGCTGATGGCCAACGGAGACCTTCACGTGCATTACGACGGACAGCGCGACGCTCATAGTGCGTTGTGTAAATCACACACAGGCTCACGCAGCCGGACTAGCAACCAGACGGAGTTCACGGAGACGTCAGCCATTTGTGGCGGATCAGACGACGCGTGCCGCCGCGTGGTGAGATCTGGATCTAACGTGTCATCCCTCGTCCAACTCTCGGCCTGCACCAAGCTGGTTCCTGACGCCGGCACGTGGCAGACAACACGCTACCTACTGCTGGTCTTCCTGCTGGCCGCCACTTGTCTGTCAGCCACCAGCCTGGCCTGGCCCTCTCAGCCACAGTCATCATGGTGGGCCGTGACCTTGGCCTGTGTCAGCGTGGCGCTACTAGTAGCGGCCGGGCTTGGGATCGCGCGCCAGCCTCAGAGTGAGGCTCGTCTCCACTTCAAGGCGCCCTACGTGCCTCTGCTGCCTCTTCTGTCACTGGTGCTCAGTATGCTGCTGCTGGCCGCTCTACCCGCCATAGCCTGGCTCCGCTTCGCTGTCTGGACGGCTGTCGGCAAGTATTCTCATGCTATTAATTACTAGTGAGTAGTGTACTACATCATCATACATCACGCTCTCCTTCTCCACGTCGTTCTTCTCATCCTAACCATTGTCGTCACCACCACCACCACCACCATCATCATCATCATCATCATCAGTCAGGTGTAGACGCGACTTCCCTCTGGCACGGTAGCACAAACTTCCCGCAACATGCACGGAAGAATTGAAATAATTTTTTTGGAAACTTTTTTCTGCTGTTTGGAAACTTCCGATAAGATTAATTCCATTTCCCCGTCTTTGAAATGGCTTTTGCCTAGAAAACCAACGTCAAACGCCTTTGATGTTTTTCTTCTGTTCATCTGGTCTGTCCTGACCTGTTTATGTGATGAGTGCATGTAAAGCCAGAGCGAGCACAACATTAGCCATCCTCTCTCTCTCTCTCTCTGACGATGTGTGAACTGATAACAATAGTCTGTGCCCACGTGCACTGAACCAAATATTAACTGCAATTTGCACGCCCTTCAGACATCAGTGCTATTTCAGTGCTATTTCAGCTTCATATCGTGTGAATTGATTTGGTTTCCTGCTTTTGTCGGAGTTCTGATGAACATGTATGTAGGAGTAGCGTGGGCGTTTGTGGAAAGGTACAACAAAGAATAGCATATACAAGTATGTAAGCAAATTGTGATTACCTCTGCATCACCGCAAAAATGTCAGTTTTGATTGACCTTTGCTGCGTTTTCCAACTTTCTGGCTGCTTTTCCTGTCGCGTGGAAAATGTTCATTATTGCATTTGTGAAAAGCAACACAGAATTTAGATAATAGCAATGATTTGTTATTTATCTAGTCGTACTGTTTCATCCAAACGGAGATGACACTGTACTCTAGATGCGGCTTTTGCTCTGTGACTCATCAAAATAAAAGTCTTGTTCAATGTTTTTTTTTGTTGTTGTTGTTGTTGTTGGGGGTTTTTTTGGTTGTTGTTTTGTTTGTTTTTTTGCTGCCCCAACTCTTTTGCCCGTTCCAGTGGTGTTCCTCCCTGGTGATGGGTGGAATCCTCGGAATGTTTATTATGCATGATGATAGAGAAGAGGATGATGGTAAGATGGAGGTCCGTGTGGTTTGGGACTGCGGGACAGGGCCGCATTCCACGCTTTCTGTCATAAATATCCCGGCATTAACCAGGCCCTGCGGTGCCGGCCGTGTAATCATCCACATCATAAGACGTGTCATACTAAGGGAAGCACCCCCCCCCCCTACTCCCCCAAATCGCACCCGTGAAGTGGGTGAATCTCGGCTGTGGGGCAACAGCCTTCCCATTGGTCCCATAGCACACCCGCTCTGGGTAGGAGCCGACCCAGGTAGGAAAAATCCCGCTTGCGTCGGCTGGGACTCGAACCCGAGTCTCCCGGTCCATGGTCTAAAGTGCTAACCACTACACTACAGGTGCCGGTCTCTTGTTCAATGTTTCAAATGGTGTCCTCCTTGTTTCTACACCATCGTTATTTCTCACGAACTAGACCGGAAACAACCAGCATCCCGCATCACCCCCCCCCCCCCCCTTCCCTCCCACAAGGCAGCAGTAACGACGAACCAAACAACAACAGGAACCCTTAGCCGTCCATTACAGAAGCTGTCATGAAATGAACGTGTTCTTACAACACGAAAACGGTGATTAAATTACTGACCATTGTAGTGATGAGGTGACGGGATGATGCCAGATGATATCAGTACCGTAACGAGAACGAGTCAGACCGGATGACTTTCCCAGTAACAGATCCAATGCAGCTATCAGATTCCGGCCAATGACGGCCACCGGCTGAGATAATGGCTAGCGTCAACATCGATTATTGGCCTAAACTCCGCTCTATGGAGCCAATCAGAGCAAGGATAGCTTTCCTCCCGGTTGTTACGACTACCATTTTTTTTTTCTCGTTTTGCTGACGTTAAGTTAACGTTCTGGATATGTGCTTAGTACAGCTGGAAAAAGTCAGAATGGCGTGAGATATCTATTAGCTAACAACCTTCAAGAGATCAATAAAAATCCTTTAATTAGATTTTAAAAAAATGGCAGCTGCGACTCAGAATACGTGCTGCTCTGTTAATCACGCCTAATGATGCTTTTTGTCTTTTTCTGAAATCGTTACTCAGGGCAATTAACTAATGCCAGCAAATGTCGCAGAAGAGAAAATCAAACTTACAGAACTAAAAACACGAGAGTAACCAAAGCATGTGTACACATGGGAACAGAAACTAGACCCATATCACTGGAAGTTAAGAATCCCAAGAGAGAGAGAGAGAGAGAGAGAGAGAGCTGACATCCGTGAGACGTCTTGATCAGCAGTTGCTCCTTTGATGTGAAGAATTAATGGGAGAACTAACCAGGCGGCAGCAGCTGATGCTAGGGTCCGTGACACTGAGAAACGGAAATGTTGCCAGTCAGGTCTGTGCGGAACAGTGTTCATTAGATGGCCTTGCATCATCCGGTGAGGTGGAGAAGAGAGGACTGTTATCACCCACACCTCCCAACCTCTTGTGTCCACAGACCGCACACAGCCACTGCAGACTGTCTTTGTTCTCTTAGTTTCGCCCTCTCAGAACCTCTCACACGCCTTCAGCCTTAGCTGTTTGAAGTGTCAGAGTTACAGGAAGAACTGTGTCAATAGTTTCAAGCTGTGACGAAGTCGGCTGATCTCTTATGAAGTTAGCGCCAGCTTCCAGAGCTTACTTCACTTCATGCAGTATAATACATGTACAAGTAGTTCCGAAATTTCGTTGAAAACGTATTTGCAATGTTTTTGTCTGGGAGATTACCCAACTTGAAACGAATAGTGCCGAATAATTATAACTTGTTGCTAAGATGACAGTGCATGCTCTCTGTGTGCCGATGGATGAAAAAATCGCAAAGATCTTGACTCCATTTCCTCTCTCCATGCAAGAAAGAACAATGACCCAGCGTAACGAGATGACCGTCCCGTCCGTGTCCGGGGCAAAACAATGTCTGATCCTTGTGCTAACTGTTCCTGTACAGCCAGAGTTGTATGGTTAGACGGGCGTAAGACAGTCCAGGATCCAAGGCTGCTCTTGCCTGTTGTATGAGCTCTGCAGTACTTGATCCAGACAAACCCAGCAGAGTCCAAAGTCCATGTCTATGAGGGATTTCTTCCTGGACGTGCTGCTGTAGGTTTATGGCATTTGGTCGTCGTCCACATGTGGAGGTCAGTGTTGTGTTGGTCCTTGCTGTACTTCGCCGATGCCTGAATGTGTGGCGTTGGCTGAGGACATCACAGGCTTTTGTTGTTGTTTACTTGTTTTTGTTGGGTTCGTTTTGTGAAGGTGTACAGAAACCAGTGTGTCTGGAAACAATGATGTTCCATGGCTTTGACTGTTTACATTTTCTTTCATAAATGTTTAAACCTGAATTCTTCGGATTTTTTGCTGCCTGGTTGTGAACGTTTTCAAAGTTATGTAGATATACATCAAAATCCATGCTTGTGAATCTGCATTTTTCCAGAAGACCAACGCCCGGTGAAGTGGAGGTCCATCTGGTGTCTCTGCAAAAATCCTATATTTTGTATGTGTTTGTGTTTGTGTATGTGTTTGTATGTGTCTTTGCGGACTTCTGTAGTGTACGTTACCACAATAATCTTTATTCACAACAGTGTATGTTTATTACCAGATGCTGCTGACTGCGTCCTGTGCTGCTGTTAATGTTCTCACTACGTTATCCCGATTTCCATATCACAAAGGGCCGAGGGAGTTGGTGTGAACACAGGGCGCACGTTCCCACGATGGACAGGGTTTTGTGACAGAAGGAAGAATTACCGGTTTCTGCAGCCCTGGTAGACAAAGCAGCCGCAATTGTCGCCGCTAATGTGTTATCCTGGCGTCCAGCGGGGCCGGTGTGTTTGCGTGAATAATGCTCCCGCTAAAGCTCGTCAATCATGTGGCGGCTAATACGGATATCCTGCCGCTAATGCCCACCTCTCACACACTAGCCGCTTCGATAGTCCGGCCATACAGGGAAAAGCTCGTTAATTGAAAAATCAAACGGAGCGAAGTGGTGTATCGTTTTCAGTACCGTGCACAGAAGCTGCGTGTTTGTATTGCAGTTTAGTGTACTGTATGCATGCTTGCTTGATCATCCAGGCTGATCAGTGCAGACTTTTCAATAGAACTGATCAAGGAGAGTTGACTGTACGTGGGCGATTGGATAACACAGACTCTGTGTGTGTGTGTGTGTGTGTGTGTGTGTGTGTGTGTGTGTGTGTGTGTGTGTGTGTGTGTGTGTGTGTGTGTGTGAGAGAGAGAGAGAGGGGGAGAGAGAGAGAGAGAGAGAGTGCGGGCGCTGAAAATTACCTGAGAATTGCCATCAGCCGGAAAACGAGCTTGTGATATGTTTCGTCGATCTCGATGGCGTAAGGTTAGCAAGGTGGTATTACTGATGTACTCGAGTTCTAAAACAAAACTATTTTAATCTCAGAACGCCTTTTAAAACTGACATGCCCGGCTATCTTTGTGTTTGTTTTGCAGATTGAGCACACAATGCATGCAGCATGATTAATGTTGGAGCACATTCTGTTCCTGCCTCCACTGACATACCCATCTCATGTTAACTGTTGCAGGTCTCGTGGTCTACTTCCTGTACGGGATCCGGAAAAGCGTCCACCGTTGCCATGACGACCAGGAAGTGGTTCTGTTTGACATCTCTGCCCGATCATGCTGAAAATCAAAACATATATTCTGACGATCGTAGCATGATTGCTCTGTCCTCAACATGTGAAACATGAGTTGTAGTTGAAGAATCTTGCAATGTTTGACGAAAGCGGAATGCTCGATAATCTGAATGCTCTGGTGTTTGGCCACTACAAATATCTACAATACACACAGGAAAGGTCCATGGCCTGTAACTCTGGAAAAAGAGTAAATGTGCGCGTGGAGGTGGCTAGACCAATCAGCAGCAGACGGATCCAGAGTTTGTTTGCTTGTTGCTGTAAGTATTGGCTGAAATGATGATCCATCTTGTAATTGTGTTTCTGTTGTCCTGTGATCAGAGAACGACGTAATGGAAACTGGTAAACTGAGTCTGCCTGCTAAATCAACGAGAGAAAGACTTTGCAAGATTGCTGACTATCAGCAGAAACATCAGTGATCCTGAAAAAAAACCCAGTCCTGACGGTCTGGCTATGACATTTGATCTGAACTGATCAAGTAATTAATTTTATTTTATTCTATTTCATTTTATTTATTTACTTTTTTTTTTTTTTTTTTTGGGGGGGGGGGGGGGTTTGGGGTATTTTGTTTTGTTTGTTTGTTTGTTGTTGGTTGGTTTTTTTTTTTTTTTTTTTTGGGGGGGGGGGGGAGTGTCATTGTGTTTCTCAGACGTGCACACGTGACCTGAGTTGTACGTGGATGACACTATCCGGTCAACGTTTGATTCTCCTGTAATTATTTGTGTTGGTCAATTTCAAGACACGTGGATAACAGATCACAGATTTTGGATGAGTCTAGTTTGTTACGAAGAAATTAAACTTCGGTCATTGTCATACATGAAATTCACCCTCTCAACTTCCCCTTTTCTCCCAGCTCCCCCAAATCTTTGATAAGGAAGGAACACGTTGTACATACATTTACATTGCCATTGAAACTTTCGGAACTGGGCTTTCCTGTGTATTAATCTCACGTTTTTGAGTTTAAATTGACACGGTTTAATCGACGGGATCATGTTGCAGGAGAACCTGCTGAAAAATAGGAAGCCGGGTGTCAAACATTTTGACGGCTTTTTTTTTTCTGAAAATGATTTCTATACTGAACCATGTTAACGGCTTGTAATGCCGATAAATGATGTTGACTTTTCATGGTGTTGACGTTTCTTGCTGGAAAACGATGCCGATTTGGATGCTGAAAAATATTGTTGCTGAATTTTGATGATCCACGTGGATGTGTGGGGAAACCCTGGCAGACATTCATGAATAAATTATGTTGATGTGTCCGTATTCTTCTGCGATACATTGCCTTATATAACCGTTAAGCTGCTTACATGTCACGTGGTTTGTGTTGATTGCGCCTTGGTTCGCCTACACTTTACAAGTGTTCAATTTATACTCATGTATTAAGCTTTTTGTTGATGTGTGAAATATTGTGTGTGAAATGTGATGTTGGTGTGTGAAATATTATGTTGATGTCGTGTCGTTAATCGGCAGTTGCAGCTGTCCTCATTGAACTTGTAAATAAAACTTGTGCTTCCTTGTTATAAAAGTGTGTGTGTGTGTGTGTGTGTGTGTGTGTGTGTGTGTGTGTGTGTGTAAGAGAGAGAGAGAGACAGACAGGCAGACAGAGGGACACTGACAGACAGACAGACAAACAGAGAGAGAGAGAGAGAGAGTGTGTGTGTGTGTGTGTGTGTGTGTGTGTGTGTGTGTGTGTGTGTGTGTGTGTGTGTGTGTGTTACTACCCACAGGCGCTAGACCTTTAGACCTCGCAAGCATAGTTATGTCTGTCACAAGTAAACTGACCAGTTGGAACCGTCAATGTGCGAACAGTTACACCCATGAGAGCTCCAGACGCAAGTGAATCCCACATCTGCTGAGTCCTACTCACTACTTTCATTCAACAACTCTCATGACTACTTGTACAATTGAATGTTCCACGAGTGAAGCCGGCCTAGACCACAACATCCATATCTACACCTACATGTAGTATGACTTTGACACCAGTTCAGATGTTTTATATAAAAAAAAATGTTCCTTGACATCATGACATTCGACCAGAGTTAACGTTGCCACGAACACGCTCAGGTGCTCTTGGCCGCCTCCAGAGTGAGCCGTCATTTCCGGTCTGGCTTGGCACGTGAGATTGCGCCCTCTGCCGGCCGCTGCCTGACGATGTAGAGGAAATGGCCGCCGATCATTGGCACCACTACTAATGCCCTGCCAAGAAGCTGAAACACAGAGAGAGATAGAGAGAGAGAGAGAGAGAGAGAGAGAGAGAGAGTTAGTTAGTTAGTTAGGGCTTAACGCCGCGCAAGCATCAAAGACCGTGGCTATTTCGCGGCTAAGAGAGAGAGAGAGAGAGAGAGAGCAACTAGTGTTGTTTGCTCTCAGCAGTGCGATGTGCACGTTCGGCAATGAGTTGAATCGACTGGGAGAACGGTTTTCCTGCGGACACAAGAACCTTGACTCTGAAACTGACTGAATATTAGACATCCAAACTGCTGGAGAATCGCTTGGGTTGTCCTGATTCCCCGACAGTCTAAAATGTATGCCCGGTAATTTGCAACCACTGCTCAGGTCCACTACAAAAACTCCGAGTCTGAACATTTAACTTGACTCCAAAAAGGGAGAACTGGACTCCATGGAAAACACGCCCGTTCAACAGACGACAATGTCTCTCCGGTAATTTGTAAACGCTATTCAGTTCCGCTACACTAAACCACAGTTACTTGCCCCTACAGCTCTTTCCGCAGGAAATGCCCGACTTGAGCGAGAACACCGCCCAATGACGTTCTGCCCGTCCTGACTACAGCCATTTACTGGCGCCAGACCAGCAGCTGCTAAAAGTTCCTTTTACCGGTGGGAGGGTCGCCTCACGGAACTGGGAGATTTAATGACAGCGGAAGCCGCGGGCAGACAGAGAGGGGCAACTGAGCCGCTCCATTTCCCTCCAGTAGCCATGACACAGGAAGCCGGCCTCATCACCTGCTGCCCGTGCTCATGTGGACACAGACACAGTGAACTTGACTAGGGCTCTGTGGAGGAACATCACTGCTGCCAGTCGTGGGGCGGAAACGGGGATCTAGCTGAGAGAGGTTCTGCAGGTCCTGTTACTAAAAGCATGGATCTGATCATTTTACTTGTAGAGCTATGGCTCAGGCGGGAAGGCCAGAATTGACATCCGCCCGTCACCACTGACGACAGCAAGCGAATACATGCACCACGGAAGTTTAGTCACACGATCCTGCGGTGGAAAACGAAACCAAATCACTGTGGGTCTATATTAGTAGTATATTATAGATAAATCGAACAGTTACTTAGTCAGTCAGTCAGTCTGTCAGCTAGCCATTTACTGATGTAGTCAGCCCACCCACAAATCCAGCAATGCACGGCGGCTTCGCTTTCCAGTCTTTTTTTTCCCCCCTCTTCCCCCAGCTTTTCGCCAGCGGCTCCAGTGGCATACCTCCCAGGTCATGGATGGAATCCACTGAGAGCTCGAGAGCTGGGGTATTTTTGTTATTATGAGGATGAGCATGATGCTACGGAGGTCCATGTGGTTTGGACCTGTGTGACTTTCTTTCTTTCAATGTACCTAAATGGCGGTCCCTTTGTTCCCAGGCATTCTGACTGCATTTGGCATCTGCATTCCTAATCAAACTCAAGCGGCAGGTGTGCTATGTCGAGTGCGCGTGTCTCATAGGCTGTCTACTGCATTGTATAGCTGGGGCTTTCATCTGATTCCCTCGCTGAGCCCCGAGGATCATGTCGGCCACAGACAAATCCCCTCAGGCGCCCACCAAGCCCGACAACTCCTTCACGATCCTGTTGATCCAACCCAGCTTTCGTCCCCTGATTGGCGACGGTTGACGAGCGCACTCACATCTGTCTCCGGATGTTGACGTCACATTATAGCGGCCTCTCTCTGACAAACCTAGTGCGGAGTACTGATTGATTGATTGATTGATTGATTGATTGATTGATTGATTGATTGATTGATTGATTGATTGACTGAGTGAGTGAGTGAGTGAGTGAGTGAGTGAGTGAGTGAGTGAGTCGTAGAAATGTGAAAAGTAATTTAACATGTACCTAGACTGGGTCGGTTTGTGGGTGCAACAAGGGGGACTGAAACAGCACTGGATGATCGCATCCATTCAAACGGCAGTCCACTTCAGATCAGCCTCAAAGACGACGTCGACGCCGGGGAGACTTCTCGGAAATAGGGTAGAACGCGTATGGGCTTTCCAAGCGCAGAGATGCCATCTTGAATGGAACCTTCAAACCGCTAGTTCTTGTGGTCTTGCAGACACATGGAGACAATGCCTTACAACATATGGTTTCACCGTAGGTATTGATGTCAGTATTACCCGCGGTTGACATTACATATATTATCATAAGGTTGATCTCATACTTAGCCAAAGGCTGATGTGACATGGGAGTGTTTTTAGTCCGAACAGACAGCGAACATGGTGTTTTTCGGTGTTTCTCGTATGACATGCGGCTACATCTCTTTTCCTTAATTTTTTCCGGAGCGTGTTTTTTTTTTTTTTTTTTTTTTTACTGTTTTCCATGTTTGTTCGAACAAAACGTCTCCCGTGTGTCATAAGCCTTACTAGTGTTGCTGATCATCGGTCATGTCTTTTTCATAAATAAGTTTCAATTTGTGCGTGTATTATGTCAAATCAGTGTTGCTGAGTGACCTGTTGAACAGATGTCAGGCTTCATTTTGATGGAAAGGAAGCTTTCAAGAGGACTTCCGCTTTCGCACTACTTGACATAATAATTAGACAAAAATTCCAAATTATGGCTGTTAATTAAGACATGAAACTCGACATGAAACAACATGTTTGGCCTCAGACTGCAATAGTCACATAAAAGTTGAGGATCTAATGTCTAAACTGACACATTCAGTTTGCCTTTCAGAGCCACCGTTTTGTCACAAAATGGAGTTCAACAAGGTGTTAGCCCAGAAAAAACATTACATTGGGTTTTAAAAAAGCGTGGACCAACATGGCTACAAAGTGACAGAAATGTGTCCAAACTGTGTAGTCAGTGTTTCTAGATCGTCATTATTGCTTCCAACCACAGTTTGGACCCACAGGACGTACAAGAGCACTTGTCCAGAATGACCTCAAAAAGACACTGAATGTTTTGTAGGTTTTTATCAAAAACAAACTCCGCCAGGAGGACGCAAAACGAGGTCAGTGCAAGGTGGTACCTAGTTTTAGCATTACTAGTATCATACTTCCCATTTGATGTTGTTTGTGCACAACAGTTGGTCATTTCTGATTCTCCAGCTGGTGACTGGGAATGGGACCAGTCCAAAAGGAACATAGTCCAAGAGAATAATGACGTCACGTGATGTTGAAATAAAAGCAGTAGTCCAAGGAACACTTAAAATATCAAATCTGAGTGCATCTGTGAAAAATAACGCTTTTGTCGCACATAAAAACGTCTCATTGCGAGGGAGATTTTTTTTTTTTTTTTTTTTGTCTGGCACCAACAAAAGTTGTGAAGAATTCCTATGACTTTTAATACAGCACATCATTGATTAACCCCCCCCCCCCCACACACACACACACACACAATCTCTCAACGGAAATTTGCAAAACTTAGGAAATTAAGGAAAACTGATTTCATCTTATATTGCTCAGTTACTTTAGCGCTGCAAGCGGCTTCCCAAGTGTTCCTTGAATTGCTTTGAGTACAATATGTAGCACTTGGTGTTTTCGAGTTGCCACTAGTGACAAGTGATCGCTGCAATCATGGTCAGTGGCCGTCATACAGGTGACAGCATTCCGCCAAGTTACCAGTCAACACAGCCATAATGTCAGAAATCACAGATTGTGGCTCAGGGCCTGTATGTAAATCTCGAGGTTAATTTAACCCACGGCTCCGAGCCTAACCCAGACTAGGACAAAAGAAACCCCAAAACAAAAGTAAATAAAAAAAAGTAAGCGAAGAAAAAAATAAAAAAATCTGTAACGGCATAGGCGCCTTGCTGGAATGGACCCGCTTCCTGATTTAAAGCAAAAAACAACAAAATTTAACCCTGGAACTATATACTTTAGTTCAGTGACGTTAGACGTTAAACCCGGGGCTAAACTCCCTAACTCCGACTTTTACATGCGGGCCCTGCTGTTATGTCAGTGTAATAGGATCCAGTGGCATAAACGATGACATAATTATAAGGTCTGGAAGAGTTGCGGTAACTTAGACACAACTAACGTAGCAAGCATGCAGCTGTCGTATGCGGGTGGATCGTGCGGCATTATTTGGCGCAAGGGACACAACTTCTCAACAGTTAGTGAACCATTGCCGTCGTTGGCAGGTTTCCCTCCCGTAGATTTTCCAAACTTCCCGACCATCCCAGGGGTGTGTGTGTGTGTGTGCCGGTGTGTGTGTGTGTGTGTGTGTGTGTGTGTGTGTGTGTGTGTGTGTGTGTGTGTGTGTGTGTTTTATTTTTAAATTGAAATTTGAGGAGTTCAAGTCCTTCAAACACTAACAGAAACTCTCTCTCTCTCTCTATTTCATACCTGGTGGAAAAGGACGTTAAACAACCAAACGCCCACCCGCCCTCTCTCTCTCTCTCTGTCTCCCTCTCTATCTCTCTCTCCGAGTCAGGCTCTCCGGCACACACACCGGCACACACACACACACACACACACACACACACACACACACACACACACACTGCGTCCTACAGTATAACTAAGCCATTTATTCACCCTGAACACGCGTGTTGGGTATGCGGCACGGTGGGCATTATCGTGTCAGCACCCCGGCCATACCGACATACCGGGAAGGATGCATGCTTGTTGTGAGGTGCCGTTTACGGCAAAAGTACTGAGAGCTACCATCCCTGAAATTTAATCTATTCCATATTGATGCTATCAACAACCCACATATTGAGTAATTTAAACAAATAATCAGTATTATGGTTCTAAACGCCAGACTGTGACAATCAAAAAGGGCAATAACTCCAAAAGTACTGTTGCAATCGCAAATCGCTTGGAAGCTCTGACACAAAATCTTGAAATAATGGCCCGGAACAAGCCAAATTTCAAACTACTGGGTTAAGTACTGATTTTGAAGATACACACACACACACACACACACACACACACACACACACACACACACACACACAACGGCCGGCTGCATCCTTCAGTATAACTAATCCATTTATCTGCCCACTCTACCGGCGTGTTGGTATGCATGGTGGGTATTATCGTGTGGTTGGTGCACCTCATACCGACATACCGGGGAGGATGCAAGCTTGTTGCTAAGGTCACCGGAGTACCCTCGTTGATGTGTCGGCTGCCCTTAGCTTACCCGGGCACTGAAGTACGCTAAGCGGATTTCAGCCCACAAAGGCACCCTGACAAGTGAACACTGCTAAATACATCAGTAAACGGAGCTTTCATTAAATATACATACAGGTTTGGGAAAAACAAAAACAAACTGACAAAACTGAGAAGTTCGAGCCATTCAACATACGCGTAGTCAGTCTTCAGACCACGCTGATGTCAGTTCCGAGTATGGGGTTCAGTGAAGGTCACACGGCCACGCCGGCAAAACTGAGCCGGAAACATTCTAGTGATGATTTGGATGATGATGATGATTCCGGGCGGATCAGTGACAATGATGACTCGGATGACTCGGAAGATGACTGTGATGAGGGGGTGATGACTGAGGAGGAGGAGGATAAGGACGACGACGACAACAACGATGATGGTGATGATCAGTGATGGTTGGCAAATCATATTGCGGTACTGATTTATTGACGATTCTTGGGCGGGAAAACACTCTTTACATGTACTGTAACGTTGGCATGTCATGGCCAGTGCTACACTCTATTCATATATCAAATTTTTCAATACAAATTTTCTGCACAGACATCGCGGCCTATACGAATTCTGGCTTCCCTACATTTCTAATCCGGCGCGTTTGTCGGTAAGGAAACTCAGTACTGATCTGCTTCGCGGCAGACACTGGCTGAAAAGGACTCGCCGCTCATTCCTGAAAATACTACATATCAGTAATAAGATAGTGAACACGCACTGAGGCTCATTAATTCAACACAATGTTGTCTCCTAATTTCCCTGCACTGATTCATACACTGGATTACAGATTCACTGAGTACGAAATACACTGACACTTAGTTTAGGCTTCGCGGTCAGTGAATTCAAATACTGAGCAGGTGTTTCACAGTCAGTGTTACGTCATCTTCTTCTGTCTCGTTACCGTTCAGTCAGTTCACCTGCAAATACTAAAGTTGACTGATTGGCTGTGGGCTGACAGCTGAAAACAGGCTGCTTTTCCGCACATCTACCAGTTCACAATCTTTCCTGTTACCGTGGCGACATAATAGTTAGACTCAGTGCCGAAATGCTCCACGGCACCGAAAATCCGGTGCGCACCCATCGTGCCTTGCCAGTGTCAGTTGTAAGCCGCTACAAAGCTCTAGGCTGAACTGAACTTGAGTACGCCTATAGTGTTTTGTGGTAGGCCTAGATCCCTAAATGATCAAGACATTTTTACTGTGAGCCGCGACATTCTGGAGCCTGTAGCTGATTGGTTTCTCAGACACGACGCATGTGCAGTACATGTGTGAAAGTCGGGATATAACTGATGCTGTTATTTTCCGACAACAACGTCAACGCGTTGACCTTCCTCATGAATCTCGGGCTGGGTGGAATTGCCACTGCCTGTGCCGTGCTGCCGGCGGCCCGGGCGGCGTTGAACCACGCAGAGCGCAGCGGGTATAACAGGGTGCAATTTCCGCCAACACTCGGCACTAACCCCTTACCTCGCTAAGTTTCAGGCGTGCCGTTTTCGCTGCTGTTGCTTCTCCTAGTTCACCCCTGGTTTCCGCAGGTAACGGTTGAAATACACAGCATAGATGCAGCGACATAATGCGTTTTATCTTGAAAATTGCTCAGGTACCCCGGCGCCGACAGCACTGACAACACTAACACACACACATTGAATGACACACTGACCCCACCATCACTGACCACAACCACCACCAGCATGCGAGCGCGCTCGCCTTGCACACCTGACCGCGCGCGCACACACACACACACACACACACACCGGCACACGTTCGTCTGTGTTCAGGTTTACCCTGCTACTAGTAGGACTATTCAGTCCGGCTTCACCTGATACGGGGGAGGTGGGGGGGGTGGGGTGGGGGTACAACATTAAAACTGAATCGTGAATACACAGTATAAACACTGAGTAGCGGAAAATGTACAGTAACACATGGACGACAGATGCTGGCTGGCAATTGTTTCAGTCTCCCAGCGTTTTCGACCTTCCAGTGTCTGACTTTGTGGGCGGGTGAAGGTCATACACGGGGTAGAGGGGAGCCGGATTGAGCGTCTATTTGTCCGGCGTCTGCTCCTGGAGGGAAAGTAGGCTTTCACTGCGGTGAACGCGGGGAGTGTGAGAAGGTGACACAGGCTTTTGGGGAAAAGCAAACGGACACAGAGCTCTCGGGGACAAGGGATTCAACTTCGGTAACGCAAACCAGGTACGGCAGGTCTCTCTCTCTCTCTCAGCCTCGGCTCACTGAGTCAGAGTCAGTGTACCAAACACAGTCTCTGTGAAGCAATGATTAACTGGCACTGACATCCGGGTGGCATAAGAAACCGAGGGATGTATTTTGTAGCATATCAGTCAAGTTTTGGCAAATATGAGGGTGGGTGGGTGTTTGGGAGTTTAACGTCCTTTTCCACCACGTACGGTTGACTCGGATATCAGTCAAAGATGGGGCAACGAGAAAAAAGGCCAGTACTGACAAAATTTGGCCCCAGCCGGGATTTTCAAGTGGAAGATATGATGTATTATCGTTTGAACTACCGTTCTGTGGACTAGCAAAATGAAAAATGCCCATGTAATCAGTTCACTGAATACTGTATGCAAACTGACGTGCACTCTTGTGGCCGGCCGCAAGACGGTCCTACTGAACTTAAGCCCGGCGACTGATTACCTTCACACCGAGATGCGTAATCGCTCAGCGATCAGTTCAGACCTGTGGCGGCTCGCTGATAAATGAGATAAGTGGAGGTGCAGTTATAGCCAGGTGTCAGTCTCGATCATGATAATACACACTGAGTCCGAGTCGAGTCAGTGCAGTATTTCGGTGATCATGATCTGCTTGCCAGCAGAGTGATTGACAAAAATGCAGAGTGGACCCGTTATCGACTGATCGACCTTGATGATGACGCTGTCTTGATCCGGAGTAGCGTGTGTGTCAAATCAATGATTTACCACCCCCTGTTAGGTACTTGACCTTATTTGATGCTGTAGGGTCGATCAGAAAAAGGACGCTATCGTTCGTGTGTGGGTGGGGGGGGGGGGGGAATGCTCAATACAAACTGAGTTGTCTCCGAGAAATTGCGGCCACAGGCGGGAAGTAAATACAATACAAACACTGCCACAAACAAGCAATGCAAACATGCATGCACAGAGAGAGAGAGAGAGAGAGAGAGCATGGATTTGCCGTGATAAATGTGATGTTTGCAAGTTAATTATTATTTTGGATTTTGTTAAGTCAGTTATGGCACACGCCAAAGCAGTTTTATGTTGTCAGTTTCTATTGGTTCAGAATCTTAATATTTCATTCTAGTTTCAAGTTTATTTCGAGCTGTGAGTCCAAAGACGATTTTCAGTCCATTTTATACCTGTTATTTAATGGACAATAAAGTATTTTTGAATTGAATTGAACTGAATATGAAGTTCTGCCCGACCCCATACATACAAATCCCTCACAATGCAGCTAAAACGTCCATCTGGCACTGATTTGGTTTGACTGAGAGAAAACAGACGCGAGACTGACAAAGCCATAAAGGGTATAAGTGGTCATGACGGACTGAGCACTGGTGGTGGTGGTGGTGGTAGTGGTGGCGGTGGTAGTGTGTGTCGGCAAGGGGGGGGGGGTAGGGGGGGGGGAATACATCATGACCGTGAAAAGTTTTCCCAGTGTACGTCAGTCCATGTGGTCCAGGCTGAAAACAATAACGTTAGTGTATGGTTAAGTGTTCAACAGCTGTGTGGAACTAAAACAATGGTGTACACGGAGAATTCTGTGGATTATTCCCATCTGTCACGTGACTGTACACGAGACATTTTTTCGGCTTCTGCTGTTCTTCATTTCAGCAACAGCACACAACAGCCGTACTAATATGAAACCAAATACAGAATGATGGAAAAGCTGAGATGGTGAAAAGTTCTTCTTTTGCTTAAAATATGATTTCTTTAACTCTCTCTATCCTGTGTTTTCTCAACAGCATACCAACAGGTGATTGCTTCCCTTTGACTGGGAGAAACCCGTTTTACCTGGGCTGTATTTAGTTCCGCACTCCGAGCAATGATGAATCAGTGACGCTGAAAATAAAAACAGAAAGTTAGCGATCCCATAAATCGGACTTCTGCAGCCAAGCGTTGTGAGAGTGAGGGTCCCAGATGGACACCTTAGCATAGAGAGAGTTCAAATGCCACGATTCCATGGCCTCGGAAAGTAAGTGGGTTAAACGACACGTATAGTACAGTGAAACTGTGACCAGCTGGAGTACATGATTTTCAGTTGTAGAAAAATACCGGAGCGCGTGTTTTTGGCAAATACACATGGTCTCGTTTCCGAAAGGCGTGGGGTGTGTGGGCGCCTTTTGAACATAGAATTCAAACGGAAATCACTTGACAAAATTAATTGATGGCGATGTCCCTTACTGAGACACGTCCTCATGCAGGGTCCCACATAAGCTATAATGGTAGCGTCAACGTAGAAAGGGTTAAAAATCAATAGCTGTCAATTCATGTGGTAAAATTTATACCTGCTGAGTTGAGAAATGGAAACAGTTAAAGCAAGACGTTTTGAAACAAGTAATTGCATTAACACCGTGTGACATTTGCAGCTCAAGGGACACTGGCATTGCCGCGTGCTGCATACAAGCATAATAAACGTGTAGAATTTGAAAGAGAATTTAAATGACAGCAGTAATGGCGTTGTCAGCTTGGGAACACGTAAAGAAAAGAACATGGTGTGGATAACAAATTTACGGTTCTGTATATCGTGTTTTCCATTTGTGAGAGAAATTGCCACTTAAAATGTTGCATTTGTGAGGAGCTTGAGGTGACAGAAGGGTCATTGTTACGGCGCAGAAAATGTACATGTGATAAAATACAGTGAGCATGTTCGGTGTTTGGGGAGGTCGGGTAAATGTCATGTACTGTGACAGAAATGTCAAGTAGGTGTTGAGAAACAGTAAAAGACTGCTGGTTATTACGGGAAAGGCCGACAGGGTAAGATTCCGCCATCTTACAGGAGAAATTTGCACAGTTCTTCCTCCCGACCCTTTTCGTGAGTGTTGATATCAATGGTACATGTACTTGCTGATACTGATCAGTCGGTTGGATGGAATACAACAGTGTGTCCTGTACACCATAGGCATGACCTGGCTCACAACCTCGGTCAAATGCAGAACAATGCAGAAAGGTCAGTCCTCTGCAGATCTGAATTGGCTTCCGGCAGTGTTCCCTGTGATTCGAAAATACAAGGGTCCTTTGGACCCTCTCTCCATATTTTTGAGGGTCCCTTCCTAAATTTTAGGGGGGCCTTGGTCTTTTGGTATAAAAAAAGTCTGAAAGTCATTGTTGTTTTTGTTTACAAAAAGCATTCAAGCAGGAGAGATGTATGTGAACTGTAGCGTGTCAGCGATAGCGACATAATCGGCAAGGCGAGGAACCCGCACGCTTACCAAACAGCGCAGTATGAGAGACCGAAAACGTGCGTCCCCTGTGACACGCTGTTCTCAAATTTATGCGTCAATTAAGAGTTTTGTGCGTACAAATACGCACACCTGTGTGTATTCGGGAACACTGTCCAGTGAAGGCTAGGATCGAGTACAAGGCTGCCACTTTGTGCAACCGCACTCTGCAGTCAAACACACCTTCCTACCTTGCCGCTGAGCCAGGCTCCTCGGCCAGGAAGCAGGTCACCTATGTGTCCCCCGTTTTAACCTTAGAAGTTGTTTTAGGAAGCGTTCCTTTTCCTACACTGGTCCTGTTACGTGGAATACTCTGGGAAAACCTCTTACATGTAGATATTGTCTTACACTGGCTGTCATCTTTTAAATCTTTTAAATAAGTGTAAACTTAAAACCCACTTGTTTGCGAAGTCCCTAGAGGGTGGGTGGGTGGGTGTTTTGGGGTTTAACGTCCTTTTCCACCACATACGGGTGATAAAAGCCAGCACAAATATTTGGCTCCAGCCGGGATACGAACTCACGACCCGAGCATTAGAAGTCCAACGCTCTACCATTCGGCCACCCCGGCTTCCCGCGAAGTCCCTAGAGTGATCTGGAATTTTTAGATGGTTGATTACTGTCTAAATGCTGTCTAGTGTCTGAATCTTTCTTAATTTCATTTGTGTGTCGTTTTACTCTTTTAATTTCACTTATTATTTTACCTCATTCATGTCGTGTTTTCTAGGGTGGTTTTTTTTCACTCACCGGCGTCTCACGTCTTGGTCTCATTAAAAAAAAATCATTTGTGTCGGTCTTCTTTTAATATTCTTTTAACTCATAAGGTTTTACCTGTACGTTCTTTAGACTGGGGTTTTGTAGAATATTATGTTCTTTGTAACGTGCCTAAAAAGCCTGCTACCATGTTTATGCTCACAGATCGTTCTGAGCCGTTTTCGTGGTATTTATCATCAAACCACTTTGACACCTGCACGGTGACAGCATCCGAGTCTGTAATGCTGGCACTGAGCCAACAGAAATGTCAGTACTCGATCACGCGGCAACCACCCGTGGCGCTCCAGTAGTTTAACAACAGTCGTAGCATTTGAATGTTCGACCGCTCGCGCAAAGTGTAAACTTGTATCGCATTAAAAGCTGTACTTATCATCAGGATAGAGTATTTCGAGCGTACAAGCGCACTCACGAGCGAAACTGTTCCATAACAATTTTGTCTTCAACGAAGAGTAGCAGGCTTGGAATTATTCGCTTTACAAATTATTATTATTATTATTATTATTATTATTATTACTTCATTTCTTCACCTGGGAAGATAGCTAGCGGTGATGATATGGTAAAGTGCTGTGTAAACTAGGCTATTTACGACCAGCAAGGCAGCCGTAACGGTTAAGTCGTGTACTTCTCTGCCTACACTGAACAGGTAAGAATAATGAATGGGCGGGACCCCAGAAGCTGATGAAAGGCAGAAGCCCAGGCAGATTCCAACGTCCAACGTAAGCACTGATGCCTGTCTACACGTACACCTCTTCGCCACGCCACTGCACCGTCCGCAGGGGAACTGACGCACGAATTTGACCAGTAATTTGTAAAATACGCTTGGTGATCAGTATGTCAAATTCAAGTATGCACAGATAGCTGTGTTACGTACGGCATGGGGGGAAAAAAAGAGAAAACCGCGACTTCAGTGTTTGTTGAAACCTCTCCACTTGCATTATACAAGCGCGGCAACCAACGCCGGCCGGCTAACCTGCGCCCCGGCGTGGCGGTAACAGGGTGAAGAGAACAGGGTGAAGCAGCGCCACGTTTGCCAAATGGTTAATCCCGAATTAACACCTTACGAACGTTTCTTGTCAGTTATGAAAACACTAACGATCTTGTTTTCCTCCATTGATTCTGAGACCATGCGGCTTTGTCATCATTATCATCATTTATGCTGAGAAGTAGTATCATCCTCTGGAATAAGGGGCCGCGCGCCGTGGCCGGATTTGAAAGGCACAGATGACGATAGAGGAGCTGTAGCTGTACCTGATATTTAGTTTGTTAATAACACGCCGCAACTGACCCTCACGATGCCACAAAACGGGAAGGAAACGAAGCGAAAATAAAAGTCACTAAGATACTAGTATTGACCTTACGCTGTGAAGGTCCACTTTTGCTAACGGTGCAGAATCACTTTGACTGACCAGCACTGGGTGTTCCAAGAGGGGAAAGGGGGGGGGGGGGAAGACGAACCATGGCCCTGCTTTATGTAAAAGTGGCACATTGCATAGTCAGGATCAGGCGAAAATTCATACCCGTAAATCTGGGGCAGCATAGTGGAGAGAGCATTTCAGGACAGCTCGGATAACTGTTTGCACAATCCTGGGTTGTGGTGGCACAGAAGCTTCGCCGTATCAGCCTGGGAGAGCACCGCGTCGCTCTGTGTAAAAGTACTTACAGATTGACACAAAAAAAAAACAAAAAAAACGAGTGCGCAATGGTCAAGTGGTGACACATATTTCTGGTTATTGAAATTGTGATTTTTAACAATAAATTTTAGCCGAAGTTCGTCTCATCAAAATAACGATAGAATAATATGAATGCATTTTTTTTTAAAGACCACAGAATTTCCCGCTGGATGGATATTGAGTTGTGTGTCGGCAGGTGTGTCTGTACTAGCTGTCAGCATGTCTGCGCTGAAAATCATCTACCTTGGTTTTAGTTGTCAGCACGTTACACATCCTGTCACTGTTGAAGTAGTACAGATACAGGTGCCCTCAAACTGATCAGCCGCATTCTTAGTTGGAAAAAAAAATGTTTCAAGGTATGAGGTTACTGAACAGACAAAATCACCATGTTCAAACAGTTGTGCTCTACATTTGAATTGCCTCTTAATCTCTTGCCTCCTTCCCCCGCCCCATCCAACCCCGCTCCCCCCCTCCCCTCCCCCTCCCCTCCTGAACTTTATCCCCAGGCCTTGTTCCGTCTGCGGTTTTACTACCATGCAAGGCACTTTTTTTTCTAATACAAATAACTTACCGCCGCGCTGTGCACGAACTGATCACGTGGTGGACATGTGAGGCATGTCACAGTGACTGTGGCTCATACGATCCGGCATGATGGGAGCGTTGTTGAGAAAGAAACTCAACACAGTGACGCGGTCAGTATGATACAAATGACCTTCAACATGATTGTTCCTGCATGTTTGCATACTTAACAATGCTGAGATTTCACAACCGATCCTCGAATTCTTCTTAGTTAAGTGTTTATTTTTTCCTTTTTTTTTTCTTTTTTTTTTTGAAAGAAATATAATAGTTATAGTGACGAAGATTCAAGCAGACCGGATGGCCTATGGCTGAGAGTGCGTGGTGGAGAAACGTTCGGTTCTGTCAAAAACAGATCGATCTTGATCCTACGCCATTATGTTGCCTTGGTAACACTTACGCAGTTTGTTCCAGGAACGACACATTTCAACGGCTTCGGTGCAGGAAAACAAATGTTTGACTGATTGGACTGCTGGTTTTTGTGAGTCTTCAACACCACAAACCAGCTGCCATAACCTTGCTCTCAATTTCCAAAAGATAAACGATATAGAAAAGAAAAAGCTCAAGTATTAAAGCAGACCTTCATATTCATGCTGACCAACTTAAAAAAAAAAAAATTAAGTGAAAGACAGGTCCGCATGATACTGACTACGTCGGCCTTGACACATATTTTGATCAATTATTTTTAGTGACTGATGATTATTAATAGTCAAAATGGTATGGTATGGTATGGTATGGTATGGTATGGTAGATTTCTCCTCGGCGCACATATCCATCTTTTTAAAATGCTTATGGCGCCGCAGGGCTGAAGGACGAACAGTGAAAGCCCACTGCCGCTAAGCGCGGAGCCGGGGTGGTCGAATGGCCGAGCGTTGGACTTCTAATGCTCGGGTCGTGAGTTCGATCCCGGCTGGGGCCAAATATTTGTGCTGGCTTTTTCATCGTTGCCCCGTCATTGATATCACCCTATGTGGTGGAAAAGGACGTTAAACCCCCAAAACCCCAACCACCCGCCGCTAAGCGCTATATTATGTGCAAACCTTCACCCTGCTATCCATTCTGGTGCGTGCGACAGTATTTCTGTTTTTCAACACCACCGGCCTACTCTTCATCGAAAGATGGGCGTGGGATTTTTAGCGCGCACACTTGATATTTGTGCGTGCGTGTGTACACGAGGGCGGGACAGGCACCGTAAACAAGCCTGCACGTGATTTTGACTCGATTTGGAAAGGAAAAATCCATCCAAATTCCTGTCCACCAAGGATTCGAACCGGGCGGCTCAGAATGCAACTCAAAGCTTTGAAGGTCTTTAATTCTGTTCATAACGGATCCGTTCTAATAATGCTCTGCCCTAGAACCCAATCCGGCAATCGGCAGCAAGTGGGTGGGTGTTTGGGAGTTTAACGTCCTTTTCCATTATATGTGGGTGATATCTAGGACGGGCCAACTGAAAAAGCCAGCACAAATATTTGGCCCCAGCCGGGATTCAAACTCACGAACCGAGCATTGAAAATCCAACGTTCTACCATTGTCTTTTCAGATGAATTTTTTTTTTCGAAAGCTGGGGCAATTTTTATTATGCATGATGATGGTGATGAGGATGATGTTAAGTGGAGGTCCGTGTGGTTTGGGATTGCGGGACAGGCCCGCATTCCACGCTTCCTGTCAC
The DNA here is from genome assembly GCA_018292915.2 of Batillaria attramentaria. Lineage (NCBI taxonomy): Eukaryota > Metazoa > Mollusca > Gastropoda > Batillariidae > Batillaria > Batillaria attramentaria. The sequence continues at coordinate 160,670 of JACVVK020000054.1, forward strand.
AAATATCCCGGCGTTACTGACCAGGCCCGGGAAATACGGCACCTGCGGTGCCGGCCGTGTATTCATCCGCATCATAAGACCCGCTGTCATACCAAGGGAAGTACCCCCAAAGTCGCACCCGTGAAGTGGGTGAATCTCGGCTGTGTGGCAACAGCCTCCCCATTGGTCCCATAGCACACCCGGTCTGGGTAGGAGCCGACCCAGGTAGGAAATATCCCGCTTGCCTCGGCTGGGACTCGAACCCGGGTCTCCCGGTCCGGCCATGGTCCAAAGTGCTAATCACTACACTACGGGGGCCGGCCAGATGAAAATATTAGTATACATGTGGAAGTACAATCTGGTAAAACTCAAATAAACTTTCCTTTCAGACTGCAGTCCATGATTTGATGTACTAGAGTTGAAGACGGTGACTTTCGGACTCAGTGGCCGGCAATGATTAACCTGTTGGGATGACAGTGAAAGTCTAGTATTTTGTGCGCAGTAACACTGATGCAACAGCAGCGAGCAGTAGCAGGCCAAGCGGCAGAATTCACCAAGACAATCAGTTGTTTAAACAAAATTAAATCTGTCAGCATCTGAGTCGATAGATCCATCGCCACGACATGGTATTTTTACTTCAAGGACTCACTAGAAACTGACGAAACCGGTGGTTCATCACTGAGAGTTGCCTGTGTTAGGTCAGCAGAACGCTATTGTTACAATTGTCATGTACGAGCATGTCTACTACTACAATCGTATTTCAAGTGGTTGAGGACGTTGGGTACAGTACTGACGAGATACTGAATATCACAGAAGCAAGGTCAAGCGTCTTACGCGGACTTGCATTGGCCGGATGATACTACGTACGCTACGCGGTATTGGCTGGCCGACTTCCACGCAGATAACGAGTGGTGGACTCAACCTTACAACGTCGGTATGATCCTACACTACTCGGCCGGTGCTCGGGCCGGAGACAGCAGTTAGTACAGCCAGCGTGTGGTGCTGTAAAAGACATGGTGTCGTGACGAGGTCTGGTGCTGCACCCTTTAGCGGACAGCATCACTACTTCATTGCACAAGCTGTTGTGGCCAGACTGATCCTGACGTACAAACTGTGCCCTGTGACTGTGGATGCTCGTACCACGCGACCAGGACGAGAAGACGAGCGTTCCGACCGTGGCACACGATGTTGCCGGTTACCTGACGCTACGTTTCGCTGTGTCAGCTTCAACAGCCCTACAGTCGTGGGACCGTGACAGCCGGGTCAGTGGTGCACATCCTCCGGCCTCAGGACCAGTGCGCGGGCCGCATCACTGAGCGTGCACGTGGAGATTGTTGAGAGGGTACGTGTTTCACAGTCAGTCGTAGTGTAGGGCTTCATGAGGGCACGTTTCTCTTTCACCATATGTGACCTAGTTGATATGCAGTGGTCTGATTGGCATTATCAGATGTGGGGGTCGTCTCAGTTTTTGACATATTGGATAGGACATGTTGATGACACAGCCAGGTCTTAATTCAAGTTATTTGTCTAGGTCGAGATACCCGGTCAAGCAGTAAAACGTTTAGTAGCAGCACTCCATTTTAGGCAGTCCGTACACTTCTGTTGTTCTCACTTGTCCTGTGAGGTCGGACAGTACGCTATGACTGAGGTGTCAAGCTTGGATTTCAGGTGTCAGTGCATCTGCAGCTTTGACAATAGCAGGCGCTGACAACGCGTACAAGGTAAAATTTGACACTGATTGCCGTGACCATCGGGTAGTCACGGTCTGTGATCAGTCATGGACCAGTCACTGGCAAGCAGGCTTTATATGAGAAAAGGCTTGGGTAATATACAGTCTTTTTTATAAGTATCAATAATACTAGTACGTAGAAACATTGTCAGTATGTGGCACGTCGGTCAGCATCTCAGTCACAATACCGTTCTGAAGCCAGTGAAAGTTCGTTGTAGCGTTTGTAAGTTGACTGGCCACGCCTTCCCGAGCTTCACCACTGCTTGGTCTCCTGCAACTCTGTACCATTGCGGCCGTCGCTCCGCTTGGACAGCGAGGGCCGATGGTACAGAGCTGAGCCTCCAGTCGGTGCTTTCAGTCGAATTTTATCATCAGAAGTTATCTAGCCAATCACTGACTCAGAAAATGCGGACAAGGCTTTTATCTGCCGGTCTCCCAGCCGGTACATATGGACTTCCACTGCCGCGCTGCGTAACAGGCTCTTTGTGATATCACTGAGTTACAAGTGAGCCGGTTCAAGTCATGACAAGTGCAAGTAGTTCAGTTACAGTAATTCTTAAAGGGTGGGTGTTTGGGAGTTTAACGTAACAGGCTCTTTGTGATATCACTGAGTTACAAGTGAGCCGGTTCAAGTCAAGTTATGACAAGTGCAAGTAGTTCAGTTACAGTAATTCTTAAAGGGTGGGTGTTTGGGAGTTTAACGTAACAGGCTCTTTGTGATATCACTGAGTTACAAGTGAGCCGGTTCAAGTCAAGTTATGACAAGTGCAAGTAGTTCAGTTACAGTAATTCTTAAAGGGTGGGTGTTTGGGAGTTTAACGTAACAGGCTCTTTGTGATATCACTGAGTTACAAGTGAGCCGGTTCAAGTCAAGTTATGACAAGTGCAAGTAGTTCAGTTACAGTAATTCTTAAAGGGTGGGTGTTTGGGAGTTTAACGTCCTTTTCCACCACGTAAGGATGATACCAAAGACTGAACGGGCAACTGACAAGAACTGAAAAGGCCAGCACAAATCAGTACTAGTTTGGTCCCAGCCGGGATCATAGTTCAAATTCAGTGAGTCACGACCCGACTGAGCCGCCGCTTGGAGTCGGTGAGGGGAGCCGGGGTGGTCGAATGGTAGAGCGTTGGACTTCTAATGCTCGGGTCGTGAGTTCGATTCCCGCTGGGGCCAAATGTTTGCGCTGGCTTTTTCATCGTTGCCCCGTCTTTGATATCACCCTATGTGGTGGAAAAGGACGTTAAACCCCCAAACACCCACACCCACACCCTTGGAGTCGGTGAACGCTCTACCATTCGGCTGTCCCGGCTCTCCTACGATCTTAAAGGAGCATAGCATCAATAAATTCACTGGTAAAATGAACAGCTCAGAGCTGTCTTTCGATCAAAACTGACTGAGCTGCTGGTAACTGAGCTGCTGGTAACTGAGCAAACTTCAGTTGTCTCCGGCTGTCAGACTACTTGAATCGACTGGGACGCGCGATATGTTCAGTTTCGTTGGTTTAATAAACTTGTCAGCCCTGGGCATGGCGGTTTGATCAGAAGGTAACTTGAGACGAGTGGCGTCCCATATCACAGGCTATTTTATGTTATCAGTAACAAGTGACGCCGTCATTCCGCATTCCAAACTTGCCTAGTGAGCTGCTGGCCAGAAACCAGGTCACGCACTCACAGCCCAGCTGATCGTCGACCGCATTAACCCAAGGCCGGTTTCTCTAGGTCAGGGTCATGTCGCAGACGTTGGACCACAAAACTTGGAGCCGCCATAATCATGATGCTAGTTGTACATAGGTTTATTAAGACTTCATTCTGTGAAGGACCATTCAACTCTTATGTTCCTCAATGACACTAGGAACATCCTTTCATATCCGCGATGTCGGCCCGGCGCCTAGCGCTGTACCGTTAGTGTGGTGTTCAGTTGGGAAACAAAGCCATATTTCAGTGTTTGACACATGAACTAACAAACAATGGGGTAAACGCCATCCAGTTCGCCTGTCAGGACACTGGGGGCGTATTATACATGTAATCTGATGCAACGTTTGCTTTTTTCTGGTTACTGACTTCGGAAGTGTGCGGAAATTAGTGTGACTGACTGGGGGAAATCCGACACTGAGGTTTCAGTAAATGGGGCGAGACTGACATGCATGACAAGACATGATGACATGATACATGACGTTACGATGAGCTGACTGGCACATGACCATGACTGAATGCTGGCTACAATGATGCACACCGATACTGGTCACACTGATTCATCCTCAGTCACAGTTACAAGCGGCGACTTTTCCGGCATCGGCAACTATTGGATGGCGTTAAGGGTTTTGAAGGGAAAGTATCGAGGAAACGTTAACTTGACTCAGTAATAATATCGTTCATATCGTGACGTGCCTGGTACACGTAAAGCTGTACATCGTTTATATAGTTTGCCATTGTCAGTGACAATGTGACCCGACTCAGTGACGGACCACTGAGTTCAGTTGTCAATTACTTCGAGTTTTCGTCTCCGGCACAATGGCGAGTATCTCAGTGTCAGAGACCGGCTGTTCAAGTGAAAGACGAAGAGAGAAAGTGGTGCATGCATTTTAAGGTAGGTCGGTTTCTCGTCGTTGGGCACTTTCTGACAATGTTTCCGTCTTTGACTCTGTGTTGACTGATGTCAGTCCGTCGTGACTGATCCAATATCAGTCGTCGGGCTGGTTTCTTTTGTGGTTCTTGTTTCTGGTTTATGGTGTTTGTTTGTTTGTTTGTTTGTTTGTTTGTTTGTTTGTTTGTTTGTTTGTTTGTTTTGTAGCAGATGGGATTCTGCGTGTAAGATTTCTGTGCTCGACTAGTCAGCTAACCACTGAGTGTTCAGTTGCTACGTCTTGTAGTGAATGTACAGGCCTGGCATCAGCATCAGGCCGTACCCGCTTGAATTAAAAGGGGTTGCGGCACACAACGTAACAGATTACATTTATTAGGAATGGCAAGCCAGATTAAGTGTAGTCGAACTTGGCGGAGAAGACGCTGAACGCTGGCCGACCTGGCAGGACGCCGACACAAAACCTCAATATGCCAAGAATGCGGTTTATTGTTGATGGGGCACAACCGTGTAGCCTTAGGCTTTGTGGTAATTGTGTTGTAAAATTAGGAGTTAGCTCCCGTTGTCTACCGAACTGCCCCCCCCCCACCCCTCTCTCTCTCTCTCTCTCTCTCTCTCTCACACACACACACACACACACACACACACACACACACACAGGGATGGGTGACGTATCTAAAAATGTTAACTTTACAGACGTGGTGATGTCCCGTACACTGACACTGACACAAAAAGAAGTAACTTTTTTCTTTTAAAAAACAAACAAACAAACAAACAAACAAAAACTGAAAACTTCGGAATGCCTTTCATCCTGTTTGCTTCTGTTTAGCGTACAGTGCTAGAGCCGGTTTGCTGGGTGTTAGCATCCTCCCGGAAGACACGCCTGTTGTCTCGTCGGCCTCCCGACACACAGGTCCGGTATGTGTCCCGCAGGTGAGACTGCCACCGGACTCATCCTCAACCGAACTGGATCCCCCCCCCCCCTCCCATCCGCCTTTCCACTGTCCTAACATCAGACGACCCAACTCCTGGTAACGTTCCCCCATTCGGCCAGGCTGACCCGAAGGGTTTTAAGCATTTTGTGCTTTTTTTTTTATTAGTTGTATGCGGCCAGGCAATACTTGGCTCTCTCTCTCTCTCTCTCTCTCACACACACACACACGCGCGCGCGCGCACAAATGACAGAGCGGCCCGAATACTAAAAGCAGTCAAATATCTGACGCGGACTGAGTACGAGTTTATTCTGCTGTTGGAAATAATCAAGTTAATACTTGAAAGGCGAGCGATAAGACTAGCCGGGGGTTAAACACTGACGATGGGAGTCAGTCGATGGCGGCTCTCATCACGCAGAGTGAAAGTAAAACATGTTGTCATGTCAGGTCAGTAGTCATGTCACGCGGGCTTTCTGCCGATTATCACTTATTGATAAAAATTAATTGATTTCCTCTTACCCGGCGTATTTCAACTTTAAAAAAAGACGAATTTGGGGTGGGGGCGAGGAGGGGAGCCGACCGCGGTGTGTGTGTGTGTGTGTGTGTGTGTGTGTGTGTGTGTGTGGAGGGTGGGGGTATTGATATAATAAGCGTGCTAAGTGCATTTCAACGGATGGTTTCTCACCTCGCCTTTGGTCCTGTGTACTTGCCTGCATGACACCAGTAAAATTAATGCCGACAAAGTCCATTATGTCAAGTTACCGAAAATAACCTGGGTACCACTGATCAACTGTACCCTATCATTACACTTAGCAGGTTTATTTTGTTTTCCTGTTCAAGTTATGTTATAGTCAGTCTACCATATGTCAGTGATCTATTTCCGTGCCTTTATGTCTGTTGATAGATACACGAAGACCGGCCAACCTGAAACAGGATCATGTAAACAATGTGAAATGAAATCCGTCAACAGTGTGGGTGGTCCTTTTTTTAACTCAGTGTGTTAACCTTGGCGTGATTTCGATTGCTCAATGCCCTCGAGTGTTCAAGTTCCACACGGCGGCTTTAGTTCACCACCACTGCTGCACCAGGTGGCATGTCGCAGCATTGTGCTTTTTGGTTAAATACAGGACGTGGATGACGCAGTGCAAAACTAAGTGTCCACATCTGACAATAACACATGCCGCCGGAAAATTACTTGCCAGGAACCACCTGACATACGGGACCACAGTCATGTCAGTCCATGCACCACTGAGGGCTGCAGACCACATGTTTTGTCAGTCCGTGAAGTTTTCGTCTCAAGTTACAGCGCTGGTCAAATGCAGAGCTGTACTACTGGACGCTCCAGTCCGCAATACAAACGCGTAACACAACAGACAATACTCCAATACTATCTTTAGTGTTTGTTTTGTTTGTTGTTGTTTTTTTCATTACGGATCTTTCGCTTGTTGGTCTTGTGATATAGTTTTTGTCACTGAGTCATCACTTGAAGTTGCCGACTGACGTGTGTATGTGTACCAAACAACAGTAATCGTTCTAACCCGGCTTTCACGGGCTGTGACACTGCAGTTTCTAGATGAAGTAAATGTGACTGGGGGTGTAGTTTGCTTACGTTTTCATGTCGCACAGTGATCTGTGTATACTATATTCTGTGTAGTGTGTACCCGGCATTTCTCAAATCACCGTGTAGATAATTTCTGTCACCGTATCTCCGGTTTGTCTTTGGTATTTGACGAGGCAAAACCACGTGAACGTTTCCTGGTTGTTATAATTAGATTCTTCTTTTGAACATCGTGACTGATCAGGAAGTAGCGCAGATTGGGCAGAAATGGCGTTACACGGGTTTTTTCACACAAACACGGAAGATGAAAGACACATAAATTTACTAGCCACTAGTTCTAGTACTAGTCGCCCACTGCGGTGATTTTCTGTTGTGCGCACGTAAGTATTATATATATGCTGGAACCTGCGTGACACTCTGGACATGTTAGCAGCATTACGAAGTGCAAAGTGCATGTCGATGGAAACTAAATTAATTTTGTGCGCCGGGCTGATTGAGTCACAGACATCAGTCGTGACGTGATCCTGTTCGAAGTTGCGTGATAAATACAAATACTAATTACGACAAGCGCTGGACAGCAGCTGTGCAGTTGTTATCACGACCATCCTTGTCAGCTCAGTGGAGTTTCAGTAAGCAGATTTTGTCACTTCACCATTAATGAATTACTTGATAAGATGATATAGTGTCACCAAGCTAGGCTACTGACCGTCACTGTCTGAGTGTGGTAAGTAATTCCTACCGTCACTGTCTGAGTGTGGTAAGTCATTCCTACCGTCACTGTCTGGGTGTGGTAAGTCATTCCTACCGTCACTGTCTGAGTGTGGTAAGTCATTCCTACCAAGTAAGTTTGGGCCGGCGAGGTCTACTGAACGTCACTGTCTGAGTGTGGTAAGTCATTCCTACCGTCACTGTCTGAGTGTGGTAAGTCATTCCTACCAAGTAAGTTTGGGCCGGCGAGGTCTACTGAACGTCACTGTCTGAGTGTGGTAAGTCATTCCTACCGTCACTGTCTGAGTGTGGTAAGTCATTCCTACCAAGTAAGTTTGGGCCGGCGAGGTCTACTGAACGTCACTGTCTGAGTGTGGTAAGTCATTCCTACCGTCACTGTCTGAGTGTGGTAAGTCATTCCTACCAAGTAAGTTTGGGCCGGCGAGGTCTACTGACCTTCACGGTGTGAGTGTGGTAAGTCATTCCTACCGTCACTGTCTGAGTGTGGTAAGTCATTCCTACCGTCACTGTCTGAGTGTGGTAAGTCATTCCTACCGTCACTGTCTGAGTGTGGTAAGTCATTCCTACCAAGTAAGTTTGGGCCGGCGAGGTCTACTGAACGGCACTGTCTGAGTGTGGTAAGTCATTCCTACCGTCACTGTCTGAGTGTGGTAAGTCATTCCTACCAAGTCAGTTTGGGCCGGCGAGGTCTACTGACCGTCACGGTGTGAGTGTGGTAAGTCATTTCTACCAAGTAAGTTTGGGCCGGCGAGGTCTTGCGCTAGTGGCATCATTTAAAAAAATCATAATTAATTTATGTGTGCCGGTCTGGGTGGGAGTGTTGCACATTGATTATACTCACGTTTGCTGCAATAACAAGCGTAGTTAGAAACGACTGTTTTACTGCTGAGTTGTCTGTTTACAGGAAAAACAACAGACTCTGGAAAACAGTCACAATGTACCCCAAAGCCATGTTTCACTTGTAACCCTGCACGCACCGCAACACAGATTTCTTTCTGTCCTTCTTTGTCAATTTCTGGCCCGAAACTATCACCCAAATCATCATAACTTTCGCCAGATTCCTCCTCACTACCCACGCACATAAACACCTAAATCAGTGGCGGCTTCAGGACGGTCAATATTTGCCTATTGTCCAACGCACAGACGACAAAAAGTCTAGATGTATCGAACAGAGCATGTAGGCCAAGCGTTATCCCCAGCAAAAAAAGCCGTTAGTCTAATTCTCGCATACAAGACCAAACCCGATAGAAGGGTCATAAACATGCCCGACATTGGCCCGGATACTCGAGATGTAATATGTGTAAGAAACCGTAAGACAGTCATACAGTGTGTGTGTGTGTGTGTGTGTGTGTGTGTGTGTGTGTGTGTGTGTGTGTCTGTGTCTGTGTGTGTGTGTGTGTAGCTGGTCTTCAGTCTGCAACTAGATGTCGTCTGCTCAGTAGCGGTGTGCTTTTACGTACAAAGGCTAACATACACGCCAAGCCGAGTCAGCACCATGGTTTCAAATGATGTATAATTATTGTGTCCCAAGTGGCTGATTCTGATGCATGGATTGAGCGCATTCGATGAAAGTTTTCCCCGAGAAACTTTCGGAACAAGACCTTGTTTGGCGTTGATAGAGACTGACATGGGGTTCACGATCGGCATATGCTACTTGAAAATACGATTTCAGTTGTAAAATGTTGGCCGCGGCAATCTACGATCAGTGCCTGTGTGCGAGGGCGACTCCAAACAGCACTAGACAGCCTATTCAAAGTTTATTTTGTTGGGGTTTCAACTCATGACCCTGTGTAGCTGGCAGGACGCCTGGAGCGGTAGCTAGTGTGCATTTGTCGTATGCACCATGCAGTTTGGGTCAGCAGAACACAGGCGGTCACAAACTGAAAGCAGTCCTGCGTGCGGCAGAAGTTTGGCACTGTGTTGTGGTCGTACATTCAAGTCACCCCACAGGCGGTTTGTCTGTCACATGATTAATCTTGAGCTAACCTTTCATTTGTAACTAATTACCTTCGCAAGCTAATCATCTGTGCCGGCCTGCTTATTCCTTCTAAGTCGCGTCGAGTCACAAACACTGACCTGAACGCGTGGGGCAAGTACAATAGACTACCCGGCCATGCACGTCGACACAACTTGAAACAGTAGGCCTAGTAGTTCCTACTGACGGGTCTTTTGAGCCCGGCCATTGCACGTGGTCGCTAAGCTGGTTGCGTCAGATCAGAGTGGTACTGATCAAACCTGCATGACTGACCACTGTCATGTTACATCTCAGTTATGACACGAACAGTTTAGCACTGACCAAGAATGTTCTCAGTCTTCGTTGTTTGCCTGCTCTGTAAAACTTGATCGTAGAACATTACCGTGATTACGGCGGCTAACGTAGAATTCCGGTACACGCAACGACACTACGCAGACACCTCAAATACACTGAGGTCTTTCACTGACAGATTACACCTGCTTCCGGTGTCCATCTATAAGTATTACTTAGAGATAGGCTGTATCACCTAGCGACATGCTGAATTACCAAGGTGACAGGCTGAATTACCTTTCTGGTGCCATCGCAAGCGCTAGCCTCTCGTGATCACAGCTATCAACGTGTCACAGTGTGACCTTCCATCGTGTGTAACCTCAGATTAATGCTCTTAGAGCGGAAGTTCACACAATTATCTTTTTTCTTTTTCTTTTTTGCGCCTGCCCTTGTTGTGTGTGCTGAATTTTGGTCCGTTCTCATTTAGCCTCCGTCCCGGCACACCCCCGCCACCGCCCCCCCCCCCTCTCTCTCTCTCTCTCTCTCTCACACACACACACACACACACACACACACACACACCGTGCACATACACCGTGCACACACACACACACACACACACACACACACACACACACACACACACACACAAACTGTCAGTGTGTTGGGAGCCGGGGTAGCCATAGAGCATTGGACTTTCAATGCTAGGGTCACTGTCGTGAGTTGGAATCTCAGTTGGGGCCATATATTAAATTTTGTGCTTGCCGTTCTCTCGTTGTCCCGTCTTTGATATCACGCATACGTGGTGGAGAAGGGCGTTGAACTCCCAAACACCTATCCACACACTCTCTCACTCACAAACTGTGACTCGTGGTCACCGGCCCTTTCCTTTTCAAGTGGGAATTAGCCGGGAGGACAGGGCCCGTATATAAAAGTCGAGGTTAATTTAACCCGCGGCTAGGGGCCTAACCCAGACTAGGACAAAAGAAGCCCAAAAGCAAAATTAAATATAAAAAAGGAAGCGAACTACGGAAAGGAAGAAGACAATCCTTCAATAACGGCTCAGGCACCTTGCTGGAATGGGCCTGCTTCTTGATTTAAAACAAACAACAACAAAAAACAACAGAAAATTTAATCCTAGAGCTAGTTTAGTTAGACTCTAACCCAGGGCTGAAAGCCCTAACCTCGACTATTACATACGGGCCCTGGGAGGTTTCAGTAGAGTCCCAGATCGCCGGTAAGGTTGAGGGTACGAGTCCTGGTCGGTCAAACATGAGTTTTACACATCCTTTTTTCCCGGTGTCGCTGTAATCGGGGAACAAGAGACTTTGGGGTTCCACAGCAGAACATCCAATCTATACTCTGGTGTTCACACGGCCAGAGTCATCCGCCTCGACACCCTCTGGTGACCTCCCCACCCCTCCCCTCACGCCCTCCCCAGTCTTACGGCCGTGCGCACTGACAAACCATCCGCCGGCATACAGAGTGACACGACAGTGTGTGTGTGTGTGTGTGTGTGTGTGTGTGTGTGTGTGTGTGTGTGTGTGTGCCGTGTGTATACTACTCAGCAGTATGAGTAGATCTGTTACATGTCAGTCGCATACCTTGGCACACAACACGCAAGCACTTGTATTGTATCGTATTGTATTGTATTGTATTGTATTGTATTGTATTGTATTGTATTGTATTGTATTGTATTGTACACTGTGAAATTCAAGCTGACCACTGAAGTAAGACGGCGTCAGTATGTGCCAGCTCGTGTTAGACTGGAACATCAGATCGGAGTAGTCTGATCACGGCTCTGATCTAAGCTGGCTGTAGTAGGGGACAAACCAGTCAATAACCCTGTGTAGCCCACTTTACCAACTGGAGTATGACTTATCACTGTGTCAACCGGCTGTTTACGGAAGTGGTTGTGTGAGGCCCTGAATGAGAACCATTCATACTGTCAGTGCAGTCCACTTGACACAAGTTCGCAACGGACACCACACCCTCAACTGACTATAATGTGGTTTCTGTCATAGAAGTATAATCCCGAAATTGCAACTTACCAGATTGTTACACACACACACACACACACACACACACACACACACACACACACACACACACACACACACACACACACACACCGTGGCACACACTGCACACACACACACACCGTCACAGAGAGAGAGAGAGAGAGAGAGAGAGCCTCGGCGGAGAGGCTGAGACTGAGTGAATCGGAGAGAGAGAGAGAAAAAATTTTCCACAAGATTACCGGACCTATCACGATCATTGACCAAGTAGTGAGGTTGCAACACACCGGAGTACCAAGAATTCCGGTTCGTATGGCCCAGACCGGCCGTTGAAGGCCGGCCCCGCGGCCACTGAAACCAGTCAAAGTTTAGGTCAGTGAAAAATACACATCAGCCGGTTTTCCGCGGCCATGTAGGCTCCAGCTGTCAAACCAGAAACTGCTGATATCTTGGCCGTGGACAAAACGGTTGATTCACATGAAAGATTCCGCAAAAGATTCCGGCCATGGCGGCGCAGGAGAACCGCATCTTTACACACAGACTATATTCAAAAAGATCTGTCATCAGTCTATACCTGAATAGAAAGACCAGCTGCGCCGCGGCTTTACCTGTGAAGTTCCAAGCGAGACTGACAGAATTTGATTTTGCTAAGATGGGACTGATCATTCTCTATACGTGCAACAGCTTTGTTTACGGGAGGGGCTAGGCCGGAGGGTAGGGGGTGGGGGGTCGGAGGACTGGGGGGGGGGGGGGGGGGGGGGGGGGGGGGGGCAGAATGAGATAAGCTGACCGCGAGTTAGCCACAGCAAGCCCGGCGTTACCGAAGGTTATTATTAGTTTCTACCGACCGTCTCTCGGGCATTTCCGGAACCCTCGGTCAGTTATGGCCCAAATCGGTGAGTTGCGTCAGGCGGCGTGTTGGTCAGCACGGTACCGGCTGGTGCTGACTAGAGCCAAGTGAGTTCTCACCTGGCCTAGTTTGACAGCCCTCACTGACTTGGCACCCTTACACTGAAGTCACGAGTAGATCTACATTCCTGCCCTCAGGCTGACAGCGTATATATATACTTCAGTGTGTATTGAAACATTTTCGGTGTATAACCAAAGACCGTAGATAATGGTATAACTCAGACGGTCCCGGTGTAGCAGTCCAGATTATACCCCGCCTGGAGTATACTATACCCTCGTATAAAATGGCTTAGCCCAGACTATACCCCCGTATAAACTGACCTAGCCCAGACTATACCCCGGGGTGTACTCTGGCCTAGGCCCGTTTAACCCTCTCCTACTCACTTTAACCCCCCTACCACTGACGGCTATACCCAGGGGGTTGAACCGGCCTAGGCTACTTTTTACCCGAGGGTATAAAGTAGTCAGGGGCACCGGCAGCTGCGGCCACTACAGTAAGACTAAGCGTAGTGAAGTCACTGGCAACACTGATCTGATCACTGACACTGACTGGCCACATTCGCAGTAGCGGCGGCACTGGAAGTTAAAATACTGCGTTTCCTCAGCTGGGCACACTGACTTCAAGTTTACTACAGTAGTAAATCAGTCAGTTCCAGTCAAGTCAGTCTGAGTTGCCCGGTCACTGACCGGGTTTGTGACTAACTTCAGTACAGGAAGGTGGACAGAGGTCAGGTTTGTGTCCGCATTATACCATATGATTCGCATCAGTGAAGTTGTTAAATTTAATCAGTCTGAAGCTAAACCGCACTGACTGAACTGACTTTGCTGACTGCTGACTGCTGCCAGTGAGTGCTGACCGATCACTGAGTGCCGCCGTAACTCAAGTTCAGTACGTTGATCAAATAAAAGCGACACTGCCGGATAAAAGTCAAGTTTTTGTTGACCGAACTGACCTTTCGGACCGTCAGTTTGTGTGTGTGTGTGTGTGTGTGTGTGTGTGTGTGTGTGTCAGTGTGTGTGTGTGTGTGTGTGTGTGTGTGTGTGTGTGTGTGTGTGTGTGTGTGTGTGTGTGTTTCTTCTTGTGTTCACGTTCACAGTGTGAAGTTGTTTGTCGTTTCAGTGACTATCTTCACTGTGACACTGACTGATCCGTGAACTCAGTACTGACGGCTGACGATCACTGTCGGATTCAGTTGCTATACACTGAGTCAGTCACGGTGTCAGCACGGTCCTCGCCGCGGAAGGGCCCGGGTCTGGCGCACCGCTGCCCATCTGTAACGTAGACTGAACAGAATGAGACAGTATGACGCATTACCGGACATCAGTTTTAATGCACCCGCCTTTGAACACTTTCCCGCGAACTGCGGAAATCAAATGCGGCCGCCGCAACACATCACTGACGTCAGAAGAGTCAGTGTGCAGAAAAGCACGCGCAGAGCCTACCGGTCTTCTCCGCCGAACCTGACTGTGACGAGGAATGTCAGTATTGCTCTACTCTGTGACCACTCCCTAATTCCTGTTAGCCCTGGCAGTGCCCGCGTGTTGATTCAAAGACGGGGCTTTTCGTTTCCATTGACCCCCGCCCCCCCCCCCTGTTCCCCTTGAGTGCTTCGCCATTAATCCGCAGTCAGTGTTTCAGTGAATGGGTGTGCCAGCAAAGACTATACACGCAGTACTGCGTGTATAGTCTTTGGTGCCAGCACCATGCGGCATCCTGAAGTAATAAGTGTTCATCAGTTCAGTGTCGAATTTGTCTCCGAGCCGTTTCGTCAGATGGTAGTTATGACGCTATGCATGTATACTGTGTGATGGTTCTCTCGGACACTGAGCCCGCTACGGTGATCGACCGACTGTACCGACAGCCGCAAAGACATGAATATGGCTCAGTTTCCGTAGGAGTACCAAAATCTTAGCTGTGAGTCCGTACGAGATCGTCTAATTTGGTCAACCGTTTTGTGTTTACGAACTAGAGCATCAATGCAGCTTTTCATCAGTCGCGATTGCGGATTCATTAGAGTGGTTCCGGCTACTGACGTACCAGCCCAACTTCCCCTACGTTCTACGAATAGAACAGTCTGGGCTCTGATTGGCTGCTTCACACAGCGCGTTTGTGTATACTGTTGCAGACGGACCAACGCTCTCAACATATTTCTCCTTGAGGGGACCTCGAGCAATTTGACGCTTCCAACGTGACGATAACGAAAGATCAATCAACCCGACTTCAAGATGTCCGAAGAGGTGAGTCGTTACGCATATCTGATTTTCATTTGAATGGACAGTGACGGCCTTTGCTGGTCATAGGGATTTCGCCCAGGGAAAAGCCAAGCGCTCGACATTGACCCACAGACCCCGTATGCCAAAAGTCGGAACCAATGAGAGGAGTCGAAACGAACACACCTGTCATTGACATGACCTCTCCTTAGCAAATACTGACCACTGTGCTTAGATTGTAATAATGTTTATTCAGATTTTACTATTCACAGACTGTTTGTTTGTTGTCCAGTGAAAAAGAGAACGGCGATTACATTTGCTTCGTTTCATGGCTCTCGCCGTGGCGTATTTTTCTAGACACCTCAACCTCGTGGTTGTGATGATGCAAGACCAGAAGCCTGCCCTAAGGGCACTTACATGTACTTTCAGTCCCGCTGTGTTGTTGACAGGGAAGCAAGTTCATATCACACACACACACACACACACACACACACACACACACACACACACACACACGGGATAATTCATTGACTACTAGTAAAGAGGAAGCATCTGAACTAAATGACGTTTTCCAGAAACCGCTTGTCTGTTGAACATAAGAATAAAAACAACAGCCTGGTCTGACCTTGTGTGTTGCTCAGTATTTGTGTTTTGATATCAGACTCCATTGTACATTAGAGGGAGACAAAAAAAGGTGCAGACTTATTTCAGATTGCACCTGCAGCTGAAAAGCTTTTGTGTATTGTACCTGATGATCCTGATCTAGAGAGGGAGATGTTTATTACAACCATTAGTGGTGGTTAGATATAAATTTTATTTAAATTGTTACATTCTGCGTACAATATGTAGATGTCTCCAGGTTTTTTTCAGGTGATAATAAAGACAAGCAGTTTTTTCGGGTTTTTTTGGTTTTTTGGTCACTTGTTTAGTGAATTCAAACTGGCAGAACTTCTTCTTAACTACTGAAGTCAGTTCTAGTGGTATTGAATACCATCACAAGAATAATGTCCAGTGCTCAACTTACAAGCAGCTAGGCAGTGTATTTTGTGTGTGGGTGTCCCCAGCAATGGGAATAGACTCACCTCACTAAGCATAACCTCCTTTTAACAGGTGTGTTCCAAAGGGCAGGACAGAGCATTGATTATCCTTTGCTTGAGCATGCATTAAACCATAGGACCCATCTGCTTCATTGATAATTTAATTCCTTCCATCAAATGACTAGGGGGCAAGAGGTGCAGCTGTTGACTGTACTGAGTGTGCTGAATAGCTGTTGAGCTGTATGTCAGCTTAGTACACGTTTAGCCTAGATGTTTGCCAGTACATGTACTACCCAGTGTACATGAGTTTCTAAAGTATTTCTGAAGGGGAGGGGGGGGGATTAAAAAAAAAAAATACATGTGAAAAACAACCTCACACCTCACAGTTCACACAGAGTTTATATAAATTTAGGAGGTTTGATGAAAGGGAACGCATAGTCAAGAGAACATCAGGACTTATCTAGTCATGGGAAATGACCAAATCAAGGGGAACGCATAGTCAAGAGAACATCAGGACTTATCTAGTCATGGGAAATGACCAAATCAAGGGGAACGCATAGTCAAGAGAACATCAGGACTTATCTAGTCATGGGAAATGACCAAATCAAGGGGAACGCATAGTCAAGAGAACATCAGGACTTATCTAGTCATGGGAAATGACCAAATCAAGGGGTTTTTTTGTTGTTGTTTTTTTTATTAGAGCTGTAATATGACAAAAGGCCCCTTACTCGTGGAAAAATGTAACTATAAATAATATTCAATGTAGAGCCAATGGGAGATGTGCAGTTCTCATTTTTCTTTCATTCAAACACTGAGTGAATCTTTAGATGCTTGGATCTGTGTCTGATGAAACGCATAGAATGTATTTCTTCTGGTAGTAACCGCACATGACTGAGTAGTTCATCAAAATCATTAGTGTACACATACATGTACATGTATCATACTGCATCAGCCCGAACAAAGCCGCACGACTAAGCCAATAGGCCAAGAGATTTTTTTCTTTCTTTGCTTGAGTGGATAGCATTGATTTCTGTAAAGTCGGAGGACACAGGCACGGTCATGGGAGGCGTTTGCCACACCACAATGGACGTGAGCAAGATGGGAACTTCATGTTGACTGTACGTGCTGTCTGTGTATCGATCCACGCCCCCGCCTTCCCTCTCCCTGCGTGTAAAGAGGATCGGTTGTGTCCTTGGTGGTGCTGACCGACAGACAATGTCAAGGTCTGCTGCCACCACAAATGACAAACTGGTTTCCCATCAGAACTCCAGTCCTCATCCTCTGAATAAAGTAGGTACAAGCTCAGTAACTGTTTTGGAAGGCGTCCGGTCGTGTTGTGTCGATCTTAGCTGGTCTTTGGTGTGTAATTGCACAGAAATGGTGCACCATATGTGTATTTTGTGCACGATCGTGCTCCATTGGTTTGTGACATTAGCATAAATACACATCAATCAGGGTGAGGTTTTTGTGACGTCGATGATTCAGCAGATGGATTGCGGGTGTCTTGTTTACCAAGTCACCATTCAGCCAAAATAGGGAGTCTGTTCAGTAAATTTCACTTCACGTCATCAAAGAGGAATAGGTTTTGTCATAATACATTCATCTAGGCTGTTCATGTCATGGCTGAGATATGGAAAAACAAAAAACAACAACCAAAAAAAAAAACCCAAAAAAAACCCAATAAAGCCAACCGGCACACAGAATCTCAGTGTCTCTGGCCATGAGATGGCATAGGAATGTGTGAAACCAGTTTGTGTGTCGATTACTCAGCCACTAGGTCACTTTCTGTACTTCACTGGGGCATGGATCTCTTGGCGTTAACTTCTTACCGATCTTAGTGGTTCCACTTGACTCTCCTAGTCTGTAAGCCGGAGGTGCTGAGTTGAAAGACGTGTCAGTGGTACCCGCTGACCTGGGCGTGTTGCCTAATACAGACCAAAGTCAAGCATACCGATAGAGGGTCGGTAAAGGCATGGATCAAAGGTCGCAGTTCTTGGGGCCTTGGAGTTTCTGTGTAACCAAAGGCTGCCAGCAGACCGTTCCACATGGCTGCACATTGTCCGGAGTCCACCACCGTCGCCTCGGCTTTAAGACCTTGCAGTCAGTGGCATGTAACTGATCCCAGAACTGATGACGCAACAACTACGCTTGGCAAATTGTCGCGATCGGTCTTAGCGTAACTAATGCTCCTCAGCTGTCGATTGATCAGTTTTGCAACTTGATAACTTACCCGGCTGTGTTCTTCTTTCGACAGAAAGGGAGATTGGGTACCAAGACTGGTGTATGTGCAAAAATGCGTAGTTCGTGACAGTATTCACCAGCTCTTCCCAGTTTTGACTGACTCCTAGAGATATCCACGTGTATGAGATTATCATCGTGGAATTCGAGAGGTTGACACCGAGATTTAAAAAAAAAAAATTATTTTAACCCTAGGCGGCCTACCTTCCAATTGAGACACCCAGGACGGAACCATTTGAACGTCAGTGTTTATTTATGAAAGTAGGCTTGGCAAAGGGCGACGCCACATTTAATTTTATGTATTTGTTCAATCGACTGTGACCAAAGATGTACGGTCTTTGCTGTGACGGAATATGAGTGTACATTCTGTTGCTAGAGTAAAGTGAAACCGTCAGGTATGCTGACCATGTCACGAGTGGAAACCAGCCACATTTGTTAATGTCAGTGAGTAAATGTCTACTGAAGTCACGCTGTCAGCCATGGTGGCGTGAACCCATTTTGGGCCAGTCCTTACTGCTGGTTGATTTATTATTGTGTGTACATGCAGGAGCCCCTTAGTCTTATGTTACCCTCGCGTTTATGGTGACGTCCAACTTTGGCTACTATTACTACTTGCGTTACAGCTCATTTGCAAACTGACCTCCAGCTGACACCCAGGGTGAGAGGTCAGAGATGTCGACTGGCTTGCCGCACTGGCCGTTGATTGCCTGACAGTTGAATAGCAGTGGCGGCCATTCTAAGAATAGTGGCACGGGGTGACAACCCCACCACCAGAGGAATGCAGTCGAGTGTTATGGTATTGCGATAACATATTGTCACGAAATAATTGTATAGTAGTGTATGCGTATTTGAAAGTTACGTTGCACCTGTGTAACGATCCGTGTCAAATCACTGCATGCTCCTTCGTGTGTAGCAACAAAACCTTCAGCAATAACGGCTTTGCTGTTGGCAAATACAGCAGCCACAAATCTGGCACTGATTGGGTGTCGGGGGGGGGGGGGGGGGGCAGGTCACAGTGTAGATTATGTTTTGGTCTGCCCCTATCGTCTTAGACCAAAAGTGGGTCGGGGGGGAAGGGTGGTTTGTGGGGCACCAGGCTGACCTACTCACCTAGTGACGGTGTGGGTCGCTAGGACGTACAAAGGTAGTTGGCCTTGTCGCACGGAACGACCTTCAGTGTGTGTTGGAGGCACCCGCTATGTAACGTGATGTAACATGCACGTGGGTATACATTCCGTACAGCGGCCGATGATGAAAGGTGTTGTTTCTGAATAGTTTCTTACTCGGCTCACATTTTCTACGAAACGTCTCACCCCTTTAAATGTACCCACAACGAGGGACAAGGAAGCTAGATTTCATCAGATTTCCTGGGTAAGGCGGGTACCGTGCGTGAGGCATGAATGACACATCAATGAGTAAACTGCATTCAGGTTACTAGATTGATCCATGCCAGTGCCGCAGGAGACGGGTGCAATTGGTACAGCTCAGAGGGACAGTACAGTTGTTAACAGCCAACGTGTACAAATCGATACAAACTGAAATAGAAGAGCGCCGGTCACCATTGTGTTAAACACTCTTCACCACGCTGTTATTGATTTATGGAGTCCTGTCTCTATGGAGTATGGAGACTCTTGGGTCATTACAGTCAGTGGGAGCCATTATTGTTACCACACCTGTCAGACAAGGAGCCAGCTGTCATTAGTACCCGTCGTGAGATGCGCACAATAAACTATCTGTATGCTTGCCACAAACTTGGGTTTGAAACATTTACCAAACACATTTAGGCTGACAGTTTGTGTGATTTTGTTGTCCTTGGGGTTTCTCTTTTATGGTGTGGGCTGGCGAGCTGTGTGTGTGTGTGTGTGTGTGTGTGTGTGTGTGTGTGTGTGTGTGTTCTAAAAACAGGCAACTGTTTCGGTTTTGCAAAAACAGTGTTGCCGCTGACAAGAGCTTTGCCTTACCCGTGTATAAGACTTGTCATACTTAGTGTGGGACATCGAGGACACTGAACCTACAGGGGGATTTACCCATGCGTGACATTCTTGAATTACCTCACGCAAGGACAAGTCCTGACATACTTAGGCAGTAAGGGCGAGAATGAATGAACGAACGACTCTCATCCCACCCCCTACCCCCGTCCCCCCCCCCCCCACACACACACACAAAGTTCTAGTCAAGATCCTTGTTTTGTTTGACAAAGCGGTCGTCTGCAAACGGTTACTGTAGATGGAGAAGCAGTCCCAAAGTAGCTTATAACCTTCAGACAACCGCAAAAGCATGTAGCGTGGCAGCAGTATGCCACCTTGGTGTGTACGTCAAGGCGTGGGTGTGTTCGGCATTCTTGACTAAAAATATATCCTGATGCTACCTGCCCAATACTAGAGATACATAATAGTGGAGAAGACTTGACAGTGTCTGCTAACACATACCGAAAGGGACAGAAATGCACCCATGCAGTCTTCCGTCTTCATTGAAACCGCCTCTGGGACGACAAAGTAATTTTGATTGATTGATTGATTGATTGATTGATTGATTGTGCTTTCGTCCGTCGCAGCAACGGCAGACAAGATACGTGATATGTGTTGCGTTGTGTATTCTGTACCTAGATCGCAGTCAGTGAGTTACGTGACAGTCTATTTATGTTTGTAAACAAACTACAAAGAATGTGTCGCATGAACAGTAATGTACTTAAACATGAGTAACGCCTCATGCGTCATTCGACAAGTTTCGTATTGGGATGGTAGGCGGTGAAGGCTGGATGATGCAATCGCTGTCTATATTGACAGGTCCTTGCCCTTGCCGATTGACGTGGACCATTTGTTGGCGGTGTGCCAGTTTCAATGAACGTTAAACTTTACCGTGTGACGTGGTACGGACGCCGGGAGGTGTGGCAGGGGGCTCGACAGCGTGCGGGGCTCTGATTGGCTCTCACGCACACACCTCAATGTGGGCGATGTCGAGGGTCGTGAAGTTCGAAGCGGTCGCGTCCTGTTTAGGCTGTTTCCCCTTGAATAATGAACTGGTCCGCTATTGCAATCCGCAATTCCGCGAAATCAGTGCGAAATTCCGCGACACATACTACCCTCAATCGCCCGCTTTTTACTCCTGGTTTTGTGTGTGCCGTGTGTGTGTGTGTGTGTGTGTGTGTGTGTGTGTGTGTGTGTGTGGTGGGGGGGGGGGGGCTAAAACAAATCACATATCGGCCTTCCACACCCCAGCCAGTCGGAGGGATTGCGGAAGAAAAATGATAAGATGGACCTTTGAATCAAGTTATATAGCACATGGTCATGTCTATTTTTATGCAAGTGTCGGACCTGGAGTTGATCAGCCTGCCCTGCCTCTGGCCGGAACAAACAACAAACAAAACAACTGTGGTCCGTGACTGGTACAAGTACGTCGATCCATAAGATAATTTTTCACTTAAAATGAGGACACGGAACCATTTTACTAAATTTTGACGAATCATCGTGACGCAATGATTTTATACATTTGCCAGTGTTTCTCGACGATTTCTGAGCCCGGCGGCGTTCGGTGTAATCCCCAGCCCGTGTATCCCCAGCCACGTAGTACTACAGTACATGGGTCTGACCCTGTGACCTGACCGTGCGACCCGTACGCTTCGGCGGTCATCTGATAGTTTGTCACCTTGTCGTGCCGCCAAGGCCCATTTAAAAACATCAGATTTAGTTAGTTGGTAATTAGTGGTGAATCAATTCTATGCATTGTGTCCTGTCTTATCACTTTTAGTTTCCTCGTCTTATATTAGTTATACATCGTGAAGCTGCCTTTAAATATTAACCCTTTATTTTATTAAATTTTACATGCCCCTGAACAAAAAACAAATTTGTTCTTAATGGACACAATAAAGTCGTTTGAATTTGAATTAGATCGGAGTAGTCTGACGTTAGAAAGGGCAGAACCCACGCTAGCCTCGCAGAACCCACGCTAGCCTCGCATTCAGTTAAAACACCTTGGCACATGCATAAAATACAAATGACCACACAGTGTCCCCCCGCGCGCACGCGCATGTGTGTGTGTTGGTTCACGTTGACTGTACCGGTGTAGGATCCGGTCCGGTCCCCCCTCTGAAGTAGTCCCCCGGGGGACCAATTCGTGGCAAAAACTGCTCTATAATGGTCCCCCCTTAGACATCCAGCCTCGTTTTCGACTGGTCCCCCTGGGCGATTTTGGTCCCCCCTCGCATCCAAAATAGGCCCCCTCTCGAAGTGGTCCCCCTCTTTTCTAACCAATGTAGTCAGTATTTATTTTTAACTTTATTGTTATAGTGTGTGTCAACTCAGTAGAAAACGTGACTCTGGATCTCTCTCACTCTCTCTCTCTCTCTCTCTCTCTCTCTCTCTCGCCCCCCACACTTTCTCTCCTCCCCCCATCTCTCAAACACACACACACACACACATTATGCACGCACTCACGCACGCGTGCACACTCACTCACGCACGCACGCACGCAAACACACACACACACACACACACACACACACACACACACACACACACACACACACACACACACACACACACACCCCTCTTTCGTTATATGTATAATTATTTTCATTTTTGTACAGAGATGTTATTCAAGATGATCTTGAACTGGGTCAAGGTTACAGTGTCAAATCTAAACTTTTAAAAGTGATTTAACTTCGTAGATTTGCCGTTCTATGTAGCCTATACTTTTGTTTTTTATTTTCTCTTTTTTTTTGTGGGATGAGAAAACGGTCGCCACTAAAAAACAAAAGTATAGGCTACATAGAACGGCAAATCTACGAAGTTAAATCACTTTTAAAAGTTTAGATTTGTTTTCTCTTTTTTTTTTTTTTTTGTGGGATGAGAAAACGGTCGCCACGCTTCTTGACACGTCACGTGACTCGTGTCAAACATCGCCACGCTTCTTGACACGTCACGTGACTCGTGTCAAACATGCCTATAATTATAAGTACACGACAATTCATTCCGTCAACCAGTCTTCGTTTTTCATTGACTATCATCATGGACGACACTCTGTATGACAACGTGTTGAACTATTTGAAAAATGGCACTTACCCTCTGACCGCGAAAGGGGAAAACCGTGATGTGACTAAAGTTAAAAAGAGACAGTTGAGAAAGACTGCTGCAAAATACACAATTCGAGAGGATGTGCTCTACCACGACGGAATCCTCGTGGCAAAGAGGAACCAGGTTCCAGAGATATTGCAAGAGTTTCATGACAACTATGTGAGCGGAGGACATTTGGGGATGAACAAGACTTATAAGAAGGTGAGCACCCGTTTTTGTACTCCCAGTTTTAACAGGCTTTAGAATGGGAACGAGGTTTTGTGTGTTTCTGGTATGTCTGGTATAACCAACACATCGGATATAGCGGCCACTTTTGTCCTGGTGGACGTTATATCCGATGACTCCGTATATAACGTAAATTTTCCGGTATAGCCGATGTCTTCGGTATATAACGGACATTTTCCGGATTGAAGACATTTCCTTTGCTGGCTCTCTCTCTCTCTCTCTCTCTCTCTCTCTCACTCACACCCCCCCCCACACACACACACACACTGTTATCTACCAGTTATCTTTAAGACATAGTATTTATAAATATTTCATTACTCTTTTTTCTCTCTAGGTCTTGGAGCGTTACTTCTGGCATGGAATGAAACAGGAGGTTGAAGACTACTGCAGATCATGCTGTGTGTGCCAGAACATGAACGCTTGCAGAAAGAAGCCAGCAGCACCGCTTCACCCCATCCCAGTGCCCAAAAAGAAGTGGAGCCTCGTTGGAATGGACATCATAGGACCTTTGCAGGTCACTGACAGAGGTAACCAGTACATTGTTGCCCTCACAGACCACTTTACAAAGTTTCCCGTTGCCAAGGCCATCCCGTGCAAGAGTTCAGAGGAAGTTGCCAGATTCATGTACGAAACCATCTGCATCTTTGGCGCGTTTGATTCCCTCATAACTGACCAAGGCCGTGAGTTCATTAACTTTGCGCTTGATATTCTCACCGACCGTTTCAATATCAACCATCGCATTTCTTCGGCCTACCACCCTGAGACGAACGGCCAACGGGAGAGGGACAATAGGACACTCAAAGACACTTTGGTAAAGATCACAGACAATGATGATTGGGATGAACTCTTGCCAGCAGCCCTGTTCGCCTACCGAACATCCGTTCACAAGTCTACACAGTTTTCACCCTTTTTGGCATTGTATGGTGAGCAGGCAAAACTACCATTTGACGTCACTGGTGATGCCAACGAGCAAGATCTGAACGAAGAAATCATGGACACTATGAAGGGGATTCACGAGGAAGTCAAGAACAAAATTGGTGAAAACATTTCAAGGGCGCAGAAGAAGCAGAAAGAGTACTATGACAGCAGGCGTGCATATGACCACGGGTTCCGCATCGGAGACAAAGTCTTAATCATCAATGCTGCACGAGTACACAGAATGGGAGGCAAGATGGCACCAAGATTCGTCGGGCCATATGAGGTCATAAGTGTGTTGCCGAAGGGTCGACTTCAACTGAAGAACACTAAAAGTGGGAAAAATACTGAAGAATCTCTACAATATCAGCAACGTCAAATTGTTCCATGATCGTACACAGGACAACGCTGACCCCTCCCATGCTCCACAGGCTGACCCCTCCTATCATCCACAGGCTGACCCCTCCCATGCTCCACAGGCTGACCCCTCCTATCATCCACAGGCTGACCCCTCCCATGCTCCACAGGCTGACCCCTCCTATCATCCACAGGCTGACCCCTCCCATACTCCACAGGCTGACCCCTCCCATGCTCCACAGGCTGACCCCTCCTATCATCCACAGGCTGACCCCTCCTATCATCCACAGGCTGACCCCTCCCATGCTCCACAGGCTGACCCCTCCTATCATCCACAGGCTGACCCCTCTTGCCAGCCGCCATTGAGAATGAAGTTCCACCCCGTTGATGGTGCCTGGCAAAAGGATCGGGCCTCCAGTTTGAATTTCCCCAGACTTTTCAGGCGGCACCCCTCAAGGGAAAGTGTTGAAGTTGACATTACGGCTACACCTCTCGATAGCGTTAGCGTAAAAGGAGATGGGAATTGTTTTTTCCGGTCTGTGAGCTTTGTTGTTTTGGGGACTGAGTCGAAATATAAGGAATTCCGAAATATCATTTGCGATTGGATTGAAAAGAATGACAAACGCTTCTACGGAACGAGCGCACGTGAAAATTACGTCGCGACATCAAACATGAGAAACGACCGTACTTGGGCCACCGAGGTTGAGATATTTGCTGCAGCCACCCTCTTGGACACGCCCGTGTATGTGTTCACAAGAGAGGCTCCAGGCCGACAACCTAGGTGGCTGAAATACGGGCCAGTTTGGCAATCGGCCCCATTGAAAACAGACAGAGCAATTTATATAATGAATCTTGGACATCACTTTGCTCCTGTTTTTTGTGTCACTCCTTAGACCAGAACTGTTAGTCTTCTGCTGTTTTTGTTGTTTCAAGCGTCATGATTTGAGACACTGGTACTCAGTCTTGACTGTCTACTTGAAGTACGCTGAAAGCCAAAGGTGGCAACTAGTTTTCATGTCATGGACACTTACTTAATTTTGAAGAAATATTTTTCTATGGCGTTGTATAGAAAATATTAGATACTTGGTCTTTGATGTTATTCTCTAAATGCTATTTCCAGTTTAAAAAAATTGACAGGAAATGTGGACTTTCATGCATTCGATGACGTTTCATGCAAAGACAGTACGGTAGAAGTTTGTTTTGTACTTTGCTATTGTTATTATTTTGCTCATTTCAGGACAAGATGTGCGATTAACAATTTATTAATTTACATTTATGTTGCGTTATAAAGTGCACAGCGCTCTGGTTAACAATTTCTGTTGCAACTCTTTGCTATTCATTAACTGTTTCTTGTTTCATTTCTTGTTTCTTTGACACAGTTTGACTGGACATACCTTTT
The DNA here is from genome assembly GCA_018292915.2 of Batillaria attramentaria. Classification (NCBI taxonomy): domain Eukaryota; kingdom Metazoa; phylum Mollusca; class Gastropoda; family Batillariidae; genus Batillaria; species Batillaria attramentaria. The sequence continues at coordinate 186,804 of JACVVK020000054.1, forward strand.
GAAATAAAGTTTTTCTTGTCAAAGAACGTAAATGTCTATTTCAGGTTTTGCTAGAGAGAGAGAGATAGAGAGTGGGGGGGGGGGGGGGAGAGAGAGAGAGAGAGAGAATATTGATTGACTTATTTATTTATTGTTTGAAATTCTAGTAATAATGTTTAGTATTCGGTACAACCATCTCATAAACAAAAACAAAAAAAAAAGAACCAATGCAAAAAAACAACTGAAAGAAACAAGAACCAACAACCAAACAAATATATCTCACACACACAAAAATAACAACAAGCACATAAATCGGGAAAAAAAAAGAAAAAAAAATGTTCCTATGGCCCTGTGCTTTTGGGGACAATAAAGTTTTGTAACAATAAAGTTAAAAATAAATACTGACATAGCTCTACATTGGTTAGAAAAGAGGGGGACCAGTTCGAGAGGGGGCCTACTTTGGATGCGAGGGGGGACCAAAATCGCCCAGGGGGACCAGTCGAAAACGAGGCTGGATGTCTAAGGGGGGGACCATTATAGAGCAGTTTTTGCCACGAATTGGTCCCCCGGGGGACTACTTCAGAGGGGGGACCGGACCGGATGCTACACCGGTTTCTAGGGAAGTGGAGAAGGATCATGAGCTGTGTCCTGGACTGATCCTCATTCCGACCAGGCGGCACCCCATATTAAATGAAAATAAACATGCATACATACATGTACATGCATAAGCCATAACGTTCCCGACACTTCCACCAGTCTTTGATAATGGACCAGTACTAATAGTAAGCTATGGCCTGCTCCATCCTCCGAGAAAGAACGAAATGGATGTTACCTATGTGTTTGAGGCTGGGTCAGACTGTTAGGTGATTGCCGTTTTTGTATGTCTACAAGTATGAATTTACCCATTTTTTTAAGCGGAGCATACATAGATAATTATAATATAAAAGAAAAGGACTCAGATTTTCATTGGATTCAAAGTCCTGCTGGGCTTAAAATTGCCGGAAGTGTTGATTGCCAAGGAGGAGACAAGTGTGCAGCCAAAAATGTCGATACCCGAGTGCGTCAGAACGCAGTCTTTTGTCGACTTCAAATGACATGAAGCACGGCTGGGTACGGTCGTGTTGGCACAGCTAGGGCTGGATTATTGCCACGGTCATTGACAGTCTTGCTATTCACTGGTGTATGAAGGTATTCTTCACTTGGCTGACTACATGTATTTCGTCATAGCACCAAGGGGGCAATGGGGGCGTATGGCTGTCGCATACTGAGAAAAAAACGAAAACCTCTTGCTTTTCTGAAAAAATAAGTACACGTATTCACATTGAGCCTCATGATACGTTTGTGCTTGTCACTTCAAGCGCAGACTTTCTGCGTGGGATTTTATTTAATTTCCCATGCTGATTAGTCATACCATGAGTGAATAAAGTGATGTCATATCTTATCTTATAAGTATAGCATAGTATTAGTAAAACCTGCATTGTTCCCTTTCAGTCTGTATCATTAAGTACAATGCGTCAGTATAATTATGTGCACATTGTATACTTATTTTGAAAATGTTGGGTTATGGGTAGTCATCGCTCTGGCAAGAAGACGGTTTAGTCCAGTGACAAAAGGTCGGGGTTATGGAGTTTAGCCCTGGGTTATAGTCTAACCTCGAACTAAACTAGCTCTTGGGTTAAATTTTCTGTTGTTTTTGGCTCCCTTGTGTAATAAAGAGAGTCTGTGTGTGTGTGTGTGTGTGTGTGTGTCTGTCTGTCTGTCTGTCTGTCTGTCTGTCTGTCCGCATTTCCAAAGTAAACCTTAACATTGGCATTTTCTCAGAATCTACAAACGGCAGAGGGTTCCTTTTGTCCTAGTCTGGGTTAGGCCTGTAGCCGTGGGTTAAATTAACCTCGAATTTTACATATGGTCCCAGGGCTGCAACCATATTGATGTCTGTTAGTGTTACTACAAACTGATTGCCCTGACACCTTTATTTCTGTTGCTCATGCTACGAATGTTCTTACCGTGCATCATGGTGCATCTGAGCATTACACCATCATGACTGACTCTTGTTGACCAAGAGATGTTAAACATACATTTTTGTGCTTGTTTCTGCAGGACCAGAAAACAACTGGTGTTTTGCTGTTTGCAGTTTTTGTGGCTGTAATCGGCAACTCCTTTCTTTATGGCTACAACATTGGTGTAGTCAACACGCCAGCACCAGTGAGTATATGGACTATGAATATTCATTTTATACTATATGTTTGCCTCCTCGTTTGTTCTCTTTTATGGTGCCAGTACATGTATCAGCAGTACATAATAATAATAATAATAATAATGAGTATTATATAGGCGCTTTACCCAATTTCATGAATCGGCTCAAAGCGCCGCGAACTGAACCCAACACGCACGCTGACGTGAATCACACACATTCTCTCACACATTGGACATAAACACATTACAATCACGTGGTGCGAAGGGTCAGCTCAGCTATTTAAATTTCGGAATTTAGAATTGCATTTATTTTTCAAATTTGGTGGGCTGAACATTTCCAAAGCAGAGGGGGAGGAAGCCGGAGTACCCGGAGAGAACCCCCGACGATCGGCCTGAATGAACGGTGCCACATACGAGAAGGAAAAATTCTTTGCCCCGAGTGGGACTCGAACCCCTGACCTCTCGCATTGGTGACAGGTCTCTTATCCACTAGACCACCGACCGCCCCATGTATCAGCAGTAGTAAAGAAAATTTTTAGAGTGTTCATGAAATGCTAAACTGAAAGCCCAGTAAGTGTTGACAGCAAAACAGCACCGGGTTGTGGGAATTTCTTTTCAAACAGTTTATCAGGTAGTGTGGAAAACATTTTTAATCATGCTCAGATTTATGACCTGTTTTAGTTTAACTATAGTTGAATATTAAATGAACTGACTTTAATAATGATTTCTGGATGTTTGTGCAGATTATTCAGGCATTCTACAATAAGACTTATTATGAGCGTAGTGGTGGAGACTGGTCAGCTGTGGAGCAGTATGAAAAGTATCTTGAAGCCTTTAAAAAGAATGGATCAGTCGCGGAATACTTGCCAACTACTACTGATGCTTCTGTCAGTTTCCCCAATGATTCAGCTCTTCCTCCCGAGGCCTTCGGTGTGGACATGGACAAGCTGCTTGAGAAATGGCAGATAGAAATTCTATGGGCAGCCACTGTGGCCCTGTTTGTGTTCTTCGGTATGATTGGTGCCTTCTCCTCAGCCAAAGTAGCTGACTATTTCGGCAGGTGAGTTAGCCATTTAGCCACGTAAATACTGTTTTGTGATTGAAAAATATATTAAATTATACATGTCTTTTAGGTGACTGTTCAGATTGTTGAAACTGTGATTGAAAATGAGTGTATTAGTACTACTACTTTTTTTTCATTTGTTGGAAACTATTGGCAATTACTTGACAGGCATAGAGTGTGTTTTTTACCCAGCAAAAACCCACCATAAAAATGGTGTGTACATGTATGTAATCATAGTTGTAAAATACAGGATAGTAATGATGCATGGGTATGCATGCAGATGATGAACAATTGTTCATGTGCTGAGCTTGTATTTCTCATACATAAGGATTATTACTCTGTCATTTACAGAAAGAAAGGGATGATCATCATCACCTTCATCATGTTCATTGCGGCTGTCCTTGGAGGCATCACTATACTTGCCAAAGCTCCTGAACTTCTCATGCTTTCACGTGTCTTTGTGGGCATGCACTCTGGTTAGTTGTGCTACCGTATTGCAATTTTCTTTTTTCAATATATTATGCAGTTTGTGATTTTGCCTGTGCTAAATATACCAGCACATGTATTTGTTGTAAACTGCAACTGACTTACATACATGTTTCTGAGTTCTATACCAAAAGTAATCATCATAGAGATTCATAGAATAACCATCTCATCAATATGTAGAGCTCTGTAATTTTCAACTTATTGCCAGGCAGTGCAAATGTGTTGCTGCTGTTTCCTGTTTTGTATTTTAGTCCCATTGTGTACTGTGAAACATGATATTATTGTTAGTGCATTCAGCACTTCATGTTTGCTAACTTTGTGCTGTACTGTTTTTATTAGTACACTTGTCATGTATTCTTGCTGTTATCCTTCTGCTTGATCGTTCTTCAGGTCTCAATATATCACTGTGTCCCCTGTACCTGGCTGAGATCTCGCCCAAAAAGATACGTGGTGCAATCGGCACCTGCCACCAGCTCGCAATCACTATTGGCATTCTCTTCGCCCAGATTCTGGGCCTGCGAGAACTGCTAGGTGAGTGTGTGTGTGTGTGTGTGTGTGTGTGTGTGTGTGTGTGTGTGTGTGTGTGTGTGTGTGTGTGTGTGGTGTTGTTATTACTGTAAATAAAATAATTCTTTACATTTGATCATTGTGTGCCTGACAGGTACTGAGAGTTTGTGGCCCTTGCTGTTTGCATTCAACGCTGTGCCATCCATTCTGTGTCTGGTGGCCATGCCATTCTGTCCTGAAAGCCCGCGATTCCTGCTCATCAAACAAGGAAAAGAGGAAGAGGCTCGCAAAGGTTTGTCTTTTTTTCTTGTCTTTTTTTCATGTGTTCACATGTTTTTGTCCTTTTCACTTGTTTTTCGGTAGTGCTCTGCTCTTTCAGGCATCTCGAATGTGACTAAGGTCTCTTTCAGGATTGTATCTGCATGTTGTTGATTGTGTTACAGTGATGGTTCGTCTGAGGGGCACGCACAATGTGGAGGAAGAGATGGAGGAGATGCGTGTGGAGGCGAGGAAGACAGTTGGTGTGGTAAACTTCACCATCAAACAACTGGTCACCTCCCCTGCCCTCAAGCTGCCCGTCATTATTGCTTGCCTTGTCCAGGTCACGCAACAATGGTCTGGCATCAATGCTGTAAGTTCTGTGTGTTTTTTGTTGTTTTATGGTTGTTTTGGGGCTTGTTTTTTGTTATTGTTGATGATGTAACTATTTTGGGGGTGAGCAGTGGTTCAGTAGATATTAGTACTAGTACATTAAACTTCAGCAGGTGTGTTATCTGCTGGCTGTCACCACTATCATATGGTGAATCGTGGGTTCAACTTCAGGTCAAACATTGAGACTTGATACATCATGTAACACGTACCTTTTTTTTTCTTTTTTTTTCACCTGACTTCCAAGCTCTATTCATTGGGGAATGTTAATGCTTGTTTTTGGTCCACGATGGACGCAACTGAACATGGAAGTTTTTAAACAAGTAAATGCCCATCAGAGTAGCCACTGCTACGTACAGCACAGTGTAGAAAGAAATGTGTCCAGTGCACAGTGTCCACTGTCAGAAATGGCCCACACATGTAAGAGATCATATAGGTTTAAAGCAACACTGTGAAGAGATCTAGGCTTTCAGTGTGCTGTGCTGATGGGAGCAGCCAAGGTACATGTTTTTAGCTGGGACAGTTGGTAATAGCATGCTGCAAACTGAGCTGTACTGATATTGGCTGTGTGTTGCAGGTGATGTCCTACTCCACCTTCATCTTCGCCCAGGCCAAAGTTCCAGAGGAGTTCATCGGCTACATCATCTTGGGCACTGGTACCATCAATGTTCTGTGCACAGTGATCGCTGTAAGCATCAGTCTTACACCAACACTTTAAATCATAATTCCAATTATAGTCGTGATTATAATTCAAATTTTAGTTATAATGCCAATTACATGTACAACTGGAATTAAAATGATAATTTGAATTATAACTCCAGTTATAATTCCAATTCCAGTCTTACACACAACACAACAATTGTAATTCCAATTTGAACACATGGACTTCTCTCAAACATTGAATGAAATTTGAATGAAAGGGATGTTTTGTAGTATATAACACACCATTATTGCAGTAAGTGACTTGGGTTAGAAACTTTGTAGCTGGTAATTTGACGTCAGTGATTTTAGTCCATTCTACAGTGCAGCTTGTGCCATTGAGTAAATATTTTGAAATAATTTAATCATGCAGTAGTCAGTGAGAATTGAAGAGAAGTATTCCTTCAGAGTTGCTGGGCTTGTTCTCACAAACTGTAAATGCAGGGCTGCCACTCTTCCTCCTGTGGCCGGATTTCCGGCTTTTTGAACCGGCTGTGAAGAGCTTACCGGCTTTTTAAAACGTTTTATGGCTTCTTCTTTTTTTTGCCCCAAAATCGCGAGTCTGTGTCTATCGTTGGACCGCTGGCCTTCCCGGGTAAGGTGCATTTTGCGCCTCATATTCAGGGCTGCCACTCTTCCTGCTGTGGCAGGATTTCCTGCTTTTTTAGCCTGCTGTGAAGAGCTTTCCTGATTTTTGAACCGGCTGTGAAGAGCTTTCTGGCTTTTTAAAGCGTTTTCTGGCTTTTTCGCGAGTCTGTGTCTACCAGCCCCCCCCCCCCCCCCCCCCCCCCCCCCCCCCCCCCCCCCCCCCCCCCCCCCCCCCCCCCCCCCCCCCCCCCCCCCCCCCACCTTCCTTTCACTGGCTCCCTGGTTGGTGGTAAAAGGTTTTCGTCTGCGCAGCATCTGCATGCCCCCCGCCGCTTTTCACTTTGTTTCGGCAACATCCTTCCTTTCACTGGCTCTGGAGTCTGCCTTTCCGGCCATTCAGAGGGTCAGTTTTCCGGCTTTTTGTCACTCAGAAAGTGGCACCCCTGTAAATGTAATCGGACATAACCAAGAATAACGTTTTGGCAATAGGTCTGCGTACTGGTTGAGTGAATTCTGTACCATGTTTTTTGTGTGTTGCAGGTTCCTCTGATGGAGAAGGCTGGTCGCCGTCCCCTGCTGCTGTGGCCCATGTGTGTCATGACGATATCGTTCATTTTCATGACGATCTTCCTGAACCTGATGAACCGTCACCCCTCCCTGGAGGTAAGTCTGACACACTGTGTTTGAATGTTTTGAACACTTGTTCTGTAATTGACACAACTGCAAATGGTGTATATGTATCAATATATCAAACTATATATCAGTTATTGTTTGCACATCTTGGACCAGGCAGTCACTAAGGCTCAGTTGGTATAGTTGCGCATTAGAGGGTGCAAATGTATACCAGTCAATTCCGTCAATGTTTCTTATAAAGTCGCAGAACGAAGTCAGCGGCCATTTGACTTCACCTCGCCAGACCCCGGAGTACATTTGCACCCCCTCCCGCGTTGCGGCGATACAGTCGCCCCCATTAGTGGAAGACTGGAGTTTATTTGCCCCACCTGCGCATGACTGGTATACATTTGCACCCATTAACTGGCGAACTATACCAACTGAGCGTCATTCAGTGAGACACACTTGAGAACACACAACTTTTTGTTTACCTAGGGGACTGGGATCCACATGCATGACTAGGCTGCCTGTGTATGCATACACACACTCACAAACATTCGTGGCTTACCAAGGTCAGTATCAAACATGTAACTGTTGTTCTGGTATTGTTGCAGGAACATCGCTCCAACTTTGCCATTGTCTGCATCATTATGGTCCATACCTACATCATTGGCTTTGCCCTTGGACTTGGTCAGTGTGTGTGTGTGTGTGTGTGTGTGTGTGTGTGTGTGTGTAAGAGAGGGAGTATATTGTAATCTAACATAGATCGTAGGTCGTATTAATGCTACTTGTTCCTCCTTGGTGTAATGGCAAAACACTAGGTACATTGTACTTGGTACAATGATGTCTTTTGTAGGAATAAAGGCCATTATGTCAATGTCTTTCATCTTGAAATCTCCCCTTTTCTCCTGAAATGACATCATGGACTTAATGTCATTTGCCATTACATGGCAGTATTGTCTTCATTTGCCCTTACTGATGCCCTTACTGATATAAATTCATACTTTTCTGTTGTTATTTAACATTAGAAGTCATATTTAACAGTTATTGCATTTTTTTTTTTTTTTAAATACAGGACCAATCCCATTCATTGTGGTGGGTGAGATTTTCCGTCAGGAGCCGCGTGCAGCCGCCATGAGTCTTTCCTTGGCGTTCAACTGGATCTGTAACTTCATCCTCATGCTGGTCTTCCCATTCATGAAAGTAAGCCTTTTATTGTTTATTTCAGGGAATGCAGAAGAAGAAACTGACTTATTATTAATTTATTTGTTATTTATTGTAAACGCCTTTGGAAGTTCCATCAGGGGATGTACTTGTACTGTCCTTGCTGTAACTCACTTCTCATGGATTCCTGTTAGATCATCTCCAGTAGAGTAGGGTTGTTCATGATGAACTTTATTTGGACATTATCAATATGTGTTTGGTTTATGTTTCTGTTGTTTGTTACGGTGATTTTTAAGTTTTTCTTTTATTTCTTTCCCAGGATGGACTGGAGGAGTATACTTACATCGTCTTCTCAGTGATTCTGGCTGCCGCAATCGTCTTCATCTTCTTCTTTGTGCCAGAAACCAAGAACAAGACATTTGATGAAATTGCCAACTCCATCGCTTTCGGGCGGGCCAAAGGTGCTCAGAAATCGTATGCCTTTGGCGATGAAGGCGAGCCCATGAGTAATAGCAAAGTTTAATGAGACGCTACTTGTACTAACAAGCTTAGGAAAGGCATTATTAGGAACATTGATTTCCGCAGTGGCATTAGAATCATCAGAGCAGTGAGTTTGGAAAAAGCAGCAGGGCATTTTGGAAGGTTGCGTACTATATGATCAGGTGCCTCAGATGGCTGCATGACCATTGATCTCTCAGTCAGAGGGTCATGGGTTTGATCCCAGCAGGGCAAACTTTGTGCAGGCCTTTTGCCAGTGTCCCTGTCTTTGAAATCAATATCGTAATGGACAGAAGACTGTAATCTATTTATCAACCATTTCTTGAGCCATATGCCATGGTGAGGCTAACTGCAAAGTCACATTTTTGTTTTAGAAGAAACTCTGAGACCTGGTCCACTTTGGATACTGGACATTGTTCACTTCCTGCTCCAGGGAAAACAGAGCAGGTCTATTTACATAGTGGGAGCAGGAAGCACTCATTGGAGTTAGGTCAGGGGAGGAATATCAGTGGGTTACTTAACATGTTTGGAAGAACATGTTGCATGACAACGTGACTAGTAGGAGAGATACAGTGTGTAATTTACTCCTCATGTTATTAGTGGAAATTGTATTGGGTAGGCAGTGCTCAGCGCTTGCAACTCCAGAGGCAGCAGCTATAAAAACAGGTTGTGAGCACCTCAAATGCAAATGTAACTCCTAATGACCCAATCTGTAAGTAGAATACTACCCACAATAAGCCAGATCAGGCCACTGTGGTCTCCAAGGGAAACTATTGAAGTCAGTTCAGGTTGTGTAATCCCTCGCTGTCAGTACCTTAAACCCTCCAGGTGCGTCCCCTGTGAGAAGAACACGCACTGCACCTGCAGAATACTACCACATGTATACTGCAGCAATGTCTGTTGTTCACCAGCAGCAGGGTGTGTGATGCATCATGTCACCACTGCATGTCGCCTACTCTGACCGGTTGACTCCTAGTGAGCTGTTTGTGGTGTTATGGCTAGTAGCAAGTAAACTAAAAACACACTTTTCACACCAGGGGCTGTGTAAAACTTAGCTTATCTTCCCCTTTGGTATACTGCAAACTGTCACATGCAGCTAGCTCACAAAGACAAAGAAAAAAAAAGATTTGATTCACATTCTTGACAAATGTATGCGGAAGTAAAATGCCCTTTGCTGCTGCTCCTTACATTCTAAGGGCCGTTCTACACGTGGCAAGTTTGCCCGGCAAAAGCGGGTTTGCGGCCCCGGCAAGTCGACAGCAAATGTACAAGCAAGCTGTACAGTCTTGCGGCCCACGGCTTGCCGCGGCAAGTTTCGGATAGAACGGCTTTCTATTTTCTCGGCTTGCGCCTGGCAAGTGCGCGCGAGGCACCCAGGGGGTCACGCGGCCAAATTAAACAAAATGGCGTCAAAGACCTCCGTATGCGCCAAGCGAATCTCGCTGCAAGATCCACTCTCTCGCCCAGATCCGCTGTTTCTTCCTGTTCTGCAGCAAAATAACTGCAGCTGCTGCAACAGCTAATTCCTCCTCCGAACTTTCATTCACATTTTCAGCTGAGTCTCACTCGGATTCACTCGCGACCATGGCCGGGCGAAATCGCGCGAGGCCCCTTCCAAATAATTATGGGGTTGAAAGGGTCACACGAAAGGTCAATCAGCCGACTTGTGGTGCGGAGGTTTCCGCGTGTAGAAGCAGCGGCGTTGCGGCAGACAAGCTTGCGGGGGGAAAGTCGAAGGGCGGCAATTTGCCGCTTGTCACGTGTAGAACGGCCTTAAACTCAGACGAGGCAGATTCTGCCTGGATCCTGCCATGGATATTCTGTTCAATATGCCTGAATGTAGAACTCAGTTGTGGAGAGGGTGGTGTCATCAAGTGTTTGGTTCTGGATCTGAAACTATGGAAATGTTTTTATTTTTGAAGTGTGGATATGTTTTTCCTTATGTGTGTTATGACGTTTGCATAACGTACATTGGGTTTTTTTCAGTGTTACAATCATGAGCCTCTTCAGATTTGTGAAATGTCTGTCACTTTCCTTAGTTGAGCATTTTTACAGGTGATGATTTTGTTTAGTCAAAGGTAAGCTTTTGATCTTATTTATTAATCAAACAAAACAATAAAATGATTTTTATTGAATAATCTACCGGTACTTCCTTTAGACTTCACTGTTGTTACTAGCATTAGATGTTATTCATTGTGGTTTTTGAAACTGACTTTGTCATATTTTGCTGTTGGAATTTATGGTTTGGTTAGTTTGTCGTTTGGGACAGTTTTGTCAAGGTTATGTAATTGTGAATAGCTGTGGGTCCGTGCTGTAAGACAGTAGTTTTTACAATATGCCAGCTGCACCATGTGTGTGTTTATCATCAGTTTCCATTGATCTTAGATCATCTTTAGCACAGCTGTAAGACTGACTGACATCAAATCTTGAAATTATGAATGTTAGTTTTGTTAAAAGCTGCTGGGAAATATTGAATTTTACATGCATAAAAGAAAAGTTACACAGTGGTTCTGACTAAATGCTGGCATAATGTGGATATTGTCAGGTTTTACAAACCTGGCCTAACCTGAGTAGAGGTCAGTTAACTGTATGTTTGTATGTATATGCATTTGTTATAGGTGCCATTGTTTACACTGTAATCGAAAACCTAAGGAAGAAAAAAAGCAACCCCCCAAAAAAACAAAAACAAAAACAAAAAAAACCCAGCTTTTTAAAACTTTTTAGTTGTAGTACAGCAGCGTTCAGTGATTATACTTTAAAACAGCAAAAGTTTATGTTCATGACACATGACATTCAATTACATCATAACATGTAATATTAATCAGTCATCCTAGTCACTGGAGTCATCTAGCCTAACATCCAATTGTAATTAGATTTTTATGTAACTTATTGTATCCTACTGTGATTCTTAAAATGCTGAATGACAACACCTGTTATTAAGTTGGGGGCTACCATTCACAATGACACGTACGCTTCTTGATTACAATTCCCAGTCGACACAGCAGATTAATAACCTTCGTGCATTTTTGGTCATGAACTAAATGAAAGGAGAGTAAAGTCAAACATCTATAAATCATAAACTTTTGCCAAAATTTTTACAAGGATTTGGTCATGGAAACCCAATATTTTAGCATGGATGATTTTGTTAACTGATCACTGCAAGAGTAAATACATGTATGTATATATCAGTGTTGCGTGTTCTTGATATTGCGTTTTGTTGTAGTTTTTGTTTACAAATTATTTTATATGGTTTCTATGGTTATCTGTTCAGCAAGTTAAAAACATAACCTCAGTTGTTCTACGTACACTGTGAACAAAATTTGACAAGACCATATTGAAATTCTGAGGCATTGACCATACGCTATACCTGTAGTCAATGTAGAACTTTACTCTTCTCCTCTTGGCTTGACTCCAGTCAGTTAACTCGCACAGTTAGTGTTTTTCATCACTAAAGAAAAGACGCCATTTCTGAAGTTCTTCCTTACCACCGACTTGTGCAGCTTTGTATAGACAAATGACCAGGATAATATTACAGATAAATTATGTTTGTTTGTTTGTTGCATGCCATTGTTTATTGTTCAGCTATGTTACAGTTGAAGTGTGAGGTTTGTAGTTGTTGTGGATGTGTGGATTATCCATCTTTTTGGGTGGTCGACTTTCTTTTGTTGGTTGGCCATTTACATGGTTAGCTGAAGTCTTTTGTTCCCCACCATGGGAGACATTGGTTTTTATCTTGATGATGCTTTGCAACATTTAACATTCTACGTCATTAAAGTCTGTTGTCGAGTCACCATTGTTTATAGTCATACTGTTGTAACAACTAATTCAGCCAGACAGTTGTGTGTTACATGTATCAACATTTGTTCAGAATATACGTGTTGAAATAGTTGTGCATTTACTTATGTTAATATTTCTTCTTCTTTTTTCTTTTTTCCGGGCAGCATCATCCTCACATCTAAAATTAAATGTGCAAGTACCAAAAACTTGAATGTTCTTTTAAGGATGTAGAATAAATGTACAAGGAAAAGCTATATTGGAAAAAAAAATACTTGTTACTTTTCTCATTCCTTTTTTTTTTTTTAATCAGAAACAGTTTGGTAAAGCAGTTGTTTAGGACATCATGCTGTTCTAATGGAAGTTGGCGTTTGCAATCAGGTAAATGTTGAAAACAATCTTTTTCTTCATGATGTTTATATTTCAATTGCGACATTACCCATACGTACAGAAGAAGGAATTTGCAGCTGTACTTGATTGACTGAGAGACTGTCTCATCAATTTGCATTCCACAGATCACCACCCATGCCTTTCATCCTTTCTAGCTTCCTAGGACTCATTATCCATCAACAGGCTCATACCCGTTCATATACCGAGAGGATCTCGCAGGCTTTTTCGAGGTCCTATTGTACAGCAACTTGGGCTAGAGTCAGCAGAGTATAATTTGTATGTGACACAACTACAAATCAAGAGATGGAAGATCCTGCCTGGACATGACGGTATGAATATCGGTTGTGTTATCAGGATTACCTTCAGCCACTGTAATCATCTAGCATGACATCTTTCAGTCAGCATGTACAAAAAAATAACTCGCAGACAGCACACTCTGTGTGTGTGTGTGTGTGTGTGTGTGTGTGTGTGTGTTTTGTATGAGAGAGTGAGAGAAAGAGAGTACAGGAACTGGAACTGTTGTGTTTAGTTTACATGACATCTTAGCCTTATCTGCACATTTAATCCTCCATCAAATTGTACCTGTGTACATATTCATTTTGGGTGAAATTTTCAGACTTAATTGTTTGTAATTGGTGTCAGAACAGTTTCTATTGGTGAATCACTATGTAAGGTGCACCCTGCAACTGAAAGTGTTGTGGCCGTCTGCAAAACTAACAGAAATAAGGTATAGTGAGCATGTTGTACAGCCTGACATCTTTGCGTTTGTGTGCTGCAGCAATAGTTTGACACTGGGTAGGATTTATGCGGATTTGATTGTGTTTTTTTGTAATATGCATCCATTTTAACATTATATTCAGAGGGGAAATTTCCATTGCTGTTTTTTGGTTTTGTTTTTTTTTTTACTGTGTGCGCTATTGTGTCTGAAGGTTTAGTTCTATGTGCATTTTGATGGTTGGTTGGCATGTTTTTGCTTAGATGTGCTGTACATATAGTGGGCATCAAGTGTATGTGAGTTGGTGAGCAGGTGAAAATCATTAATGTGCTCAGGGCTTTAACATTACAGAGTCCCCAATTTCTTGGATTTTGCTGTCCATATGTCAAATTTGCTTCACAGAATACATACTGTTCACACGTGGGATGTTCTTTTGTGTAGGCTTCTGTAATTTGGAAGTTGAGATGTTGGTGGTTACAAAATCTGCTGATACACTTTGTAAGCACGTAGCCCTGTTACAACTGAAAAACACACCACCTGTCATAACAGTAGAGTTCATAATGCAGCCACATAAAGAATAAGTCTTTTTGTAGAAAGCTGTACACAAAAAAAGTGAAGCGCATTTGTCTTGGATTTCTGTCTCTACAGTCAGCAACCAAGTTTCTGCAGCTTTGCTGTGCACAGAGAATTTGTTCATACATAATTTTACCAGTCCTGAAACCGTGACAGTTTCTCTTCACACATAGGCAGTCATGCCTATTTAGGTCAGATGAAAAGGACAAAGCATGAAGTGTTCTCTATATCATACAGCAGTAAAACACACGCCCACACACGTTTTCTTGAAGTTTTGGAGACGAAAACAGCTAGTGGGCAGTTGGCTTACTGATGCTGTGACCTAAAAAAATTACAGAGTCAATTGCCGACTACTGTAACAGCTACTGAAGCAGTCTTCACATTGCTACCTTTAAAGGGGCGCTGGAAACATAGCCTCTAGTCAATGGAGGAATGCTGAAATGATGCTTGACGTTTTGTTTTCTAGGTCTGAGTACATTTCGCAAGTCAAATACCTGCACTTATCACATGGGAGCTGTTTTACATATGTATGATGTAGGTTACAGCCAAAAAGGACTGCACTTTTTTCTGGTGGTTGTGCCATTTGTTGAACTTGTAATTTGATCTTTATCACCCCTATGCTAATGGCTCATTTCTCAGTAGATATGCAATGTCTGTCTTCAGATTTACCCTGTATGCCAAGCTTGGGTAACTGCTTGGGTATAAGCCCCGGGAAGTAGATCTGGGTCAGTATACATAGCCATGGATTACCTGTGAGCGTTTGGGAAGTATTCAATGATAAAAGCATGTTCAGAGCCAGCCTGTAACTGCAGTCTATGCTATGTGTTCCTTCAACTCATGCTTGCAAAGCAGACCTCAACACTTGCGGTGGAATCCATGTATAGGGGTGTTTATTGTTGACACATGTATATAAGTGCAGTTGACTACACGTATATATATGGAGCTGTGGTGTAATTTGCAGGTGTCGTTTTACTTTATTTAGTATTGTGTTTAAGGAGTAGACTGTGAGGCAGTGGTGAAAACAATGTCTCAGTTACTTGGCCTCAGTAAGAAATCTCTCTCAATCTCTCCCTTAAAAGAGTATGGAGTTAAGTTCAGCAGCATCAGAGAAATTCAGGGGGTTTTTTTTTTTGGGGGGGGGGAGGTGTAGGAGTATCCTACAGTCCTGGCTATAATCATATGCTAGCAAAGCCTTTTCTTTAGTCAGCTTGATGGTTTGGGAGTAGTCAAGTTGGAAGCAGTAGACATTTCTGCCTAAAATATGGCTGTGAGCATTATGCTGCTGGTGGCCTTAGATGATTTCCAGGATTGTTTGTGCAAGTCAGTACATGTAATCAGTATTTTGTGTAGCACTGTTGTATTGAATGATGAAGTACATGTACATGACAAATTGTGTAAGTATTTGTTTTGGAGCCCAGGATATTCAGCCCACCTAAGTTTTTTAGCCCAAGCCTGTTGTCAAACGTCTGTCACATCGTTTTCTAGCTTGCAAAAAATTGTAATCAACTTAAATTATTTCGAATTCTTTGAAATAGTTATGGTTACAATGACTCCATAACACCTTTTTATGTGGAACACAGCAGTACAGTACATATATTTATGGCACATCTGATGTCTTAAAAGCTCTCACTGTTTGGCATAGGTCTCACTCCGATCTACAGTGTGCTTGTTTATGCTTCCTATAGGGCTAGTGCATGATGTAAAAGAAAATCTAGCTATTTTATTTTTATTGTGGGACTTTGATGTGTTTTTATTGTGTGAATAAAGGCTTACTAGTATATTTTGGAAATTGCCTTTAGTTAGGTTTGTGTGTGTGTGTGTGAGAGAGAGAGAGAGAGAGAGAGAAACCAATTTTATGCATTAAAACACGGTTCAGTTGTTCTCTTTTTTTATCCAACGCATACTGACACATGCCAAAAATCAAAACTACAATATACACACATTACTCATGAGTTTAATGGAGTACTGACCAAACGTTCAACGTTCCAAAAAAAAAAATAAAAAAACAATCAGCACCTTTGCTAGTATTAAGTAAACATTCTTCACGCAGTTGTCAGAAAGGGTTTAAAGACTGTTTGGGATATGCCAGTGTAGATAAGGAGTTGTATTTTATCTAGGATGTTGGCCTGTTTGTTGTAAAACTGTAAGTTGACCAACACACACACACACACACACACACACACAAAAGACCCAAAAACCCACAGAAGCAGTGAAAACTGGTGGAACTGGGACTTAGAACCACAGCATACAACTGGACATACACAGTTTCAGGTCCCTATTTTCCTAGCCATGTTTGCGCTAAACCGTATCTACACACAAATTAGCTGTTTTAGGAAAGCCTTTAAACCTGTATGCCATTAGTATTTCCAGTGTTGCCTTAACTAGTCAATATTTGTTGTACAGTGTACTTCGCATGACAGCAAAGCTACAAGGACTGTGTGAGATACACCAAAAAACAACAAAAAATAGATGAACAGCACAGTAAGAATGATTCTGCCAGAATGAACAGAGAAGATTATGCGCAGGCATGTAAAACAGGCGTATCTCTGAACAAAGAAAATAGTAACAATAACCAGCATTAGTTACTTCGGACATTTTAGCAGTAATCAAACTCGGCATCAGCATTAAAAATACAGGTCACCTTCATTATGGGGTCCACACAATGAGACAGTAATGATGGCATTATACTGATATTCACTTTGCCTGATTTAGGAAAGAAATCTGCCTCTAATGGGTTGCAAACCCAATCAAGCTACAAATGATTCACTTACACAGTCTGCACCTGCACTGGGAAGACACAGTCAGTGTTGTGGTGAAAAATTCACTCAACACTAAAAAACATAGATAGATTGATATTTTCTATTGTTTTTTGTTTACAGATGTTTTCATGGATTTCAAACTTACATGTTTCTTCTCAAAATGAATAAGCGTTTGGTCCACATTACATTGATCAAGTGGTACAGGTTTAATTTACTTGTAATGCTTGCCGTATTTGTACTATTTGGCGAATGAACAAAATATATATGACCCAAAAGTGTCCTTGTGAACCCGCTTACAAATAACAGCAAATGTCATATGACACTTGGTCACCATGAGCAGATCTCTAACAGTAGGAAAACAAATTAATAGAAGTGTCAACTGAATGGCTACAGGTGACATCTTACCAAACTGTACCAGTCACCTACTGTAACTTGTACTAACTTCTTCAATACGCTTCACTGGCGTTCTTTCAACTGCGACCAAGACAAGACCTCCTGAACCATGTTGTGATACAGGGCACCGCCAACAGAACAGCTGTTCACATCCAGGATCCTAGATGAAGACCTGTGTCACGCTCAGGCAACAGTTATCCACTCATTATTCAAGCTGGCTTCAAGTGAAACAGCAGGAGACACTGAACTTGCAGTTTGTCTCACATTCCGTCTTAGCATTAGTTCACACAGACGGTTTGATGGAAATGATTAACACTGTGACATTGTCACCACTGAGACGCAGTACTGCAGTGTTGGCAAGGCGACTGCAGGCAGTGTCAAATCTCACTTCCTCCGCTGATCTAAGGTCTGTTTTGTGTACGGATTCATCCTGTAAAAAACAACACAAACATAAAAATCTCTAATAATCCTATTCTGGGGCGGTCGGTGGTCTAGTGGTTAAGAGACTTGCCACCAATGCGAGAGGTCAGGGATTCGAGTCTCACTCGGGGCAAAGAATTTTTCCTTCTTGCATGTGGCATCGTTCATTCAGGCCGATCGTCGGGGTTCTCTCCGGGTACTCTGTCCCCCCCAGCCCCCCAGCCCCCCCCCCCCCCTCCCCACCAAATTTGAAAAATAAATGCAATTCTAAATTCAGAAACTTAAATAGCTGAGCTGACCCTTTGCACCACGTGATTGTAATGTGCTTATGTCCAGCGTGTGTGAAAATGCGTGTGATTCATGTGAGCGTGCGTGTTGGGTTCAGTTCACAGCGCTTTGAGCTGATCCATGAAATTGGGTAAAGCGCCTATGCAATACTCATTATTATTATTATTATTATTCCTAGTCTCAAACACTAATACCCAACTGAATTATTTGTGAAAAGTGGAAAAACTGACTATCTCACAAATCAACTACATTGTTTAAAAAAAAAATTATATATATATATATATATATATAAAAGAAATTGACTTGAACTTGTTCCTAACCTGTAATACACTCTCAACAAACTGGATACTCTCCTCCATTGTGAAGCTCTTCCACAGGCCATCACATGCGATCATGATGTACCTGACAGTGAAGGGAAAAACAATTCAAGCAAATTCTGAACAAAAATAGCATCAGCAGAGAGGAAGAAGAAAGGTTGAAGCGAGTAGAGAAAAAAGGGGAAAATGTCCATGTTTATATCAGACTACCAATCATAACAAAACACAGTTTGCTAAAGGCGGCAGAACGTCATCAAGACTTTAATCTGAACGTAAGGTAGCAGGAACGTACCTGTCACTGCTAGTCAGCTGGCAGCGTTTGACATCAGGTAGACAGGTTACTCCATGGTTCTTGTATGGACCATCACCAATTGACCGCGACACCTCTAGTATGCCCATCACCCTTCCATCTCTGAAAACATCTGTTTATAAGTTACAGGGCCTAACATTGGAAAAAATGACTTCGGCTTACTAGGCTGGGGTCCAGGGGCCGTCTAGGTCCCTGGTGGGGTGCAGGGGCCGCTGACGAATTTCATGATTTTGGGGAGGTTTTGGAGGCCTCTCCTGACAGCTGGTATCATGACAAACAACTTTATTCTGTCAAATAATAACTTGTACTGTGGTCATTTATGGGGAAAAAAAAATTTATGAACAGTTTGAAAATAATTTTTAAAAAAAAATTCTCAGTTACCATTTATTCAACACAATATTTTACTGCTTATCTTCGCACAGTTTTAACTTTTAATGAACCTTTGTGATGAACTGTCAAAAGATTACATACATCATTACATGTGTGTATTTTCCAGTTAAATGTATGAATGTTGATTGCTAAATGTAGCTCAAGCAAACTGCTCATTGTTTTCATCACACACTGCAGGCAAAAGAAAAGACTTTCACCATCACCCATGCTGCTGCATTACCAGACATGAAATCATACACTGAGTTGCTTTTTGAAAATGAAAAACAAATTCCATTCTGGACTACAGTATTTTGGATTGGGTGGCCGCTTATTATTTGAAAAGAACAGTGAAGTTTGGATTGTTCTGCCTCAGGCTTGGGTACAGGAGAAGAAGCGGTTGTCACAGACTCTACCTGTTGCTGTATACAATTTCTTTCCAGCGCATGTGGCAGTAGGCCTTGCCGCGATGGCAGGCAGTTTCAGAAACTGCTATTTACTGTACCAGCCCTTGAACTCTTCCTCCACTGGCCTGTTCACAATAACGAAATCCCAGTCCACCCACTTCCAGGAATAGCACAAACTTTTATCACAGAACAGTTGGCCGCGATCAACGATGTCAGTTCCATGGGTCATTTTCTGCTTTCTTGGTTTTCCGCTCTAGTTCGTACGTTAGTGGCCGACAGAAATGGTGCGATCCTTGCCTAAAGCTAAACCGCATAGCCATTTGAGAAGAGTACAGAATGCTGATTTGGCGTTTGAGCGTACGCTGAAAGGCATACGCCACATCACGATCGGCATACTGGCGGAACCCGAGTCGGCGTAAATACGCCGAACGGCGTATAATGTTAGGCCCTGAATTTACTTTTTAGAAAAGCGAATCATCTTTACTCTCTTTGTAAACATTTCAACTCTCTGGATTGTTAGTTTACCACAGTGAATACGCAATGATGTATATACCGATAAGATATGCCAAGCATACGATTGCTAACTCTATCTACAACACACTCACTAACAGATGGACAAACCTGACATGACCCCCAGCTTTCTGTATGCGCATGCGTTCAGCATACACTGAAGGGTTGTGGTCTGTGGTCAAGGGGACTGGTACACATTTCTTGTCCTCCTCCTTGTACCTGCACAGTATGGACTGCAACAAAATATGCACAAGTACCATGCCATTATGCACATTTTGTAATCACAACTGCTGAGTGACTGGTAGCAACACTAACCACATATTTTGGAAAAGCATCACACCTGACCAGTCTCATAGCACTAGCACTGTAGCAGTCGGCTGTGTTGTAGAATGTAACCACCACCTCCTAATACACTAAACATGTGGATATCTAATTCTACACCAATATTGATCAATCACACCTTGCTATCTCCAAGGTTAGCGATGTACAATGTGTTGTTGATGACAAGGACAACCACAGCAGTTGTTCCATCCTTCCATGAGGGTTTCCTGCAGAAAACATAAACACAAAAACTCAAGTGAAGTCCAAGTGACATATATCTAATATCTGTTTAATTTTCACTGTAAAAATGACTTTCATTCTATCACTGAAATAAAACACCTGGAAATACACTGTAACACCAAACTGGTTAACTTACAGTGTAGTTGTAAAAATGACAATTATCACCCTTAAGTTACCTCAGTAAAATATAAAACTGTTTACTGTGGTTGTGTCCTGTGGACTCTAAAAGCCACATTAGTGAATCTGCTAGACTGGCGTTTGCCAGTTTTTGCTAAGTATAAAGAACCTGGTATCTGCTGGGAGAAAGGTTCTCTAGTAAGCAGCACAAAAAGAAATTTGGCTGAAACTCAGCCTCTTCTAGCACAGTGTCTTATTCTACACGCACTATAATGCTAACTGACTGAAACAATCATTATCCATCCAAACTGCAAAGGAGTAAAACCAACCAATGTAAAAACAAAGTCTGTGTCTATTATGACAGGAAATCTTTATTATTGAATACAAGTGAGCCTACTGTCTCGCAGCCTCTTTCAAAAAATCTTCATCGAGCTTTTTGAAGACATCAATCAGGCATTTCTTGATCTCCTTCTCCACTGCAAGCACATCTCCTGCAGCAGACAAGACAGCAACACTCTGTCAATCACTGTTTCACTGCCTGACACTATAAAACCAAGTATAATATATTTGCCCATAATTCTGATACAAAACCATTCTACAATGCCATCACTAATCATGTTACAAATAAAACAGAGTCTGTCTGATCAAACTATTCTATTTTACAATTTAATTTTTTATCATAATGGAGACAAATAGATTTGTTCAACTCTAAGCCCTGTAAGTGTAACACCAGCACATAAAGCATCATAAATAATTTGCATTAAAAAAACCCAGAGTACTCAAAATACCTACAGGGTGAACATTTGGGTTCATCAGCACATACAGTCTATAGGAAAGTATAGTTTGCATACATTTCTATCTCATCTGCTGGCCATTACCCTTCGGAAACTTATCCAGGAGAATTTTGTGCAAATACTGTGATGCGAACCTTGACGCTCTGGCTCCACCGTGTCCATCAAACACACCATACACAGCCAGCCTGCCACTACAAGTACAACAGACATTTACCACCACAAATAACATCTATTAACAACACAACAAACTAGCTGTGACTGTGAGGTGAGTGCTGAAACAGCCATTAAAAACCTACTTACGTAACCACACTGAAGAACGTATGTGGCAAAACTAATCCTTTTCAATTTCATGTCCTGACCTTTGCTCCCTCATGGGTGGTAAGCTTGATCAGTTGCACTGATTCATTGATCCATGACAGACAAGGAAAGGGGTTGCTATGAACTTACCAACAAATCTTATGAAGTGTAAGAAATCGTAATATTAATAATACCACAACCTAATAAATGCTTGCATTACCTGAGTATATATTATATACAATCTGACACCATAAATGCTTACATGGAAGGGTGGAGGTTGCTGAATGACTTTGTGAAATCATCAACTTGGAGGTAGGCATCCTGCATTTCCTCCCTCTCACCCTTTCGATCGGCAACATAGCAATGCAGGGGGTAATACTCAAATCGCTGCTTCTGTTTCTCGGGCTCTTCTGCTGATGAGTCTGTGAAATTTGCTTTGCGTTTCTGTGCCTGCACTCCACATGTCTGCTCGGTTTTCTCCACATTATTTTCATGCGTTGACTGGTCTCCTACAACAGAACGATTACCCAGTTACAACTAAAGCCAAGGAACTTGCAAATTATTCTATCATGCATAGTGTGCAAATGCAGAAGATTCTGCATGCCTAATGTCGCTTTGTCGGTGCCAAAGGTAGAGATCTACACAGAAGCGCTCGTTTCACCTAAACTGACGGAGAGGTCTAGAGTTTACGGCCCGATATTTGTCCGGGTTTCACCATGCTTGGTGCTTGAAGCAGACTATATACACATTATACTGTAGACAAATCCCAGCTATAGAAATACCATTCAAGAGCGATCATAGAGATGGAGCAATCGGAAGACAGAAACAGACACTAAGTTCAGCTTGAAGTGAATGCAATAAAACAAAACATTTTTCTGTGTACCACTTTTCTGTTGATCCCCAGTAGGGTCTGGAAGGTCCCCAAATAAGTCCATAATTATGGAAAATTTGCCAGACTTGCGAAGGGCTCGGACGAGCAAGATTTCACGTCTGCGCCTCGTCTCGCCTGCAAACTGTGTCTCATGAAATATTGCGCCAACAAAGTCACAGCGATGTCAGTAGTGTGATTTGTAGTAAATATGATAAAATCTGCAAAACAGTTAATGAATTAAAAGCACAGTGGGGCAGCCGGTGTAGATTTCATGGGATGGATTTGCCAGACCAGCAACAGTTTCCGACGACAATTTTTCATTGCCATAAGGCGCTGCAACAGTTATTGATGACGTAGCTAACATTGTCTGTGTTCCCCGATAGCGTTAAGTGTACAGTGGGGTCGCCGTTAAAAATGAGATAGACCCAGGCATCGGTGGAGGGGAGACCACCGGTTTTCCGACCCTGCCACGGATCCTGTAAAGGCATGGAAGCAGGATGTTGTAGTGGTTGTAAATGGCTAAAATAGACAGGAGGCAGTAGTGTGTGTGCCGCCGGGTTTCCGTTGACTGACACCACGCAGTGGGACTCCGTCAGTGGGACTGGCCGGCGAACCAGGAATGATTTTGTCAGTTTTGGCAGAGACATATCTATGTCTCTGGTTTTGGGGTGGCCGTGTTCAAGTAGTTGTCAGTCAGTCAGTGTAATGCCGCGGAAACACTGAACGTCATAGTACCATAACTGACGGGCTAAAATTCCCACGTCAAGTTCAGTACCCTAACCCATTACTACCGACGGACTGAACCGGCCTAGGGAGCGAACTATCATATACGCCTAGGACGGACCATAACTACAAGCCGGCATAGAGGCGCCTCAGTTTAAAGGCGGTCACGGTCGGTGTTTTAGTGGTTAACTGGGACGGCCGACTTCGTCACCAATGCCGCTTCGTCAGATCCTCGTATCAGTGTCGGCTGCACCGTTCATTCGCCGGGGTCGCCGATGGCGTCGGGGGCCCGTTCTCTCCGGGTACTCCGGCTTCCTCCCCCTCTGCTTTGGAAACATCAGTTCAGCCCACAACTTGATATTTGAAAATAAATGCAATTCTAAATTCTGAAACTGACCGGCTTAAATAGCTGGGCTGTCCCTTCGCACCACGTGATTGTAATGTGTCAAGTTCAGGTCAAGTGTGTGAGACTGAGAATGCGCCGGTGTGATTCACGTAGAGACGTGTCTGGGAAGAATGCGCCGGTGTGATTCACGTAGAGACGTGTCTGGGAAGAATGCGCCGGTGTGATTCACGTAGAGACGTGTCTGGGAAGAATGCGCCGGTGTGATTCACGGAGAGACGTGTCTGGGAAGAACTACTAGGCTGACTGCATGGAAACTGAACCCAACGATAAGGACACACACACACACACACACACACACACAGAGGCACACATTTAGTATCATCCAATTTATTATTGTAAACACAACAAATTGTTGATTACATTTAAACCTGCAACTGCACTCAGGTGCTCTTACAGTTTGATACGTAAGTCAGTTACATACTCATCAGTTCCATGTACTGAGATAGGCACTAAAAATCAGGTATAATAACACTGAATGATATAACCAAATTAGAGTTCACCACTTCCAACAATTCCTAACTGAACTGAACATAAAGGGGAAAAACAAGTAACTAAATGGAACAACTGAAACTGATGTTGATAAGTTTTAATTTCACATGTGGAAGACTAACGAGAAAATAAACCAGAATGGAAACAGACGTTCATAAGTTACATTGGGAAAGCAAAACTGAGAGCAAACCACACAGATCTTGCTATTTTGATAGAAAATGCACATCCACACTTCCAAAGTACACAAGAGTATATATCGTATTCAGTTTTGATATGACCTTCACTTCATTATGAAGTGTGTTCATTGAATGTGTACATGAGCGATGCCAAATCTATGAATGTCTTGATGTGCTTTTTAAAAAAAAAAAATTTTAACTTTTCTTTTTCAGACATTCTAATCCAATATAGAGTTCCCATTTGTTGAACAGAAGTGTATACATGTATCTCTAATAAAATCTCCATTACCAAATGGTATTTGTAAATGGTGATATAAAACAAAAAAACACACACAAAAAAAAAAACACCATGGATTTTCACTTTTATCACGACAATGAAGATGATGATGGTCGCTTGTAACACACTGAAATGCTCCATACACAGCATGCTCTTACTCATTATTGCAAGACAAAAAACATTTCACAAGCAAGCAAAATGCTGAATTACATATAATCACATCATTATCATCAGTGTATCTGCCAAGTCAACTCACGACAACCTTTAGTTTCAAATGCGTATAGTGCACACAAAATGGTTATGGGACTTAACCATGTGCTTTGGATTTTACAATACATGTGATTACTGTTCATATACGTTAAATGTACACTGCAGTCCTAAATAAGATTTAGTGGTTTCACTGCAGATACTAAGTGGTTTCCATAACTACAAATTCAAAAATAATTAAGTCCAATAATCAGAGAAACCGCTGATAACTGATAATTACCAAGAACACTGGTCAAGTATTTTGATGGATCTGTGCTAGTCTTATAGGTTGTCTTAAAGACACCATATGTTTATGCATTCATCAAGATGAAAATTTATCATCAGAGGCAAAAATCACCCACAGAAGTCGGAACACAGCGAAAAATGTGGTCTTCTCTGTAAGATTTTACACACATCCAGTATCAGTGTTCCATTAAGACGACACACATACCAGCACAGCCACACATATTGACCACATACAGACACAAACACACATGATATAGTTTGACCATGGTGTGGAATACATACAGGTACAGCATAACAAGTTGATATTACATCTCTCTCGGCTAATTGTTATGTTACCCTAGTAAAGTACATTGCTCAACCAACTCCAACAACCAAAACAAAACCAACAACAATCACTGATGAAGAACATCTCGCTTATCCTCGATCAGTTATCTGTCAGTGGCATGCATGTAGATGTAATGTGTCGCCATCAGTGCTGTCTGCGAAGTATCCCAGGGTAAAAAAAACCCATAAAAGCTCTGTGTATAATGGCAGCAACTGACATCACTATGCATAAAAATACATGTGTACAGTACACTGATGATTGATGAAACTAATCTCAATAGCACTAATACACCTTGTCCAACATCCCAATTTACAAAAAAAAAAAAGATATGGACAAAAAAAAAAGCAGTTACTGTTTTTAAAACAGACTGAAAAATAATATCACACTGTGCATGTACAAATAATGCACCAATATAAATCTGAAGAGATTCAACGTGAACTGAAAGATATGGCACACTTCTGAAATCAATCTGAAAGCAAATAAGCTGTGACCAGCATATTTACCTGGTTACAATATGTTTGATTCCAACACCAGCACAAAATCTTACCACCACGATCTTACTGCTCATGACAAAAGCTGCTGCTCTGCACTGCATCAAATAACTCATGGATCTAGAGCATGCACTGAGTTATGGACAGGCATGTTATGAAGAGAGACAGATGAAAGGAAAAGGTGCTGGTTTTGTTGCTGCCTCTCGCTCTCTCTCTCTCTAAATGTCCGTTCCGAGTGTGTGTTGTAGTGCATGGAAATTTAAATTGATATACTATTGTTTCATAGCACTACACTTCTGAAATGTCTCAAGTCTGAAATACAGTAAAGTATTGCCACAGATCTAAGAAGTTGCCAAAACTGGGGAAAACATAACCACCACATAGGCAAATCAAACGTGGTCAACGGCCGATATGTATCAGGATATGTATAAGCTGTAGCCTCACATCAACTGGACACGATGTGAAACTTCTGATGTACAGGTAAATTTGAAATATACCTGAAAGGAACAAACAGTCTTTGGTTTTATCCTGACACTGCATTATTTCAGACTACTGGAAGAGAATAACTGAGTCCTGAACGCACAGTATTGTGCAGCAAAAACAAATGTGGGGGGCAAAACACTTGTTACACACTAAGCAATGCAGCCAGCAGTCAAAATACCGTATGACTTTCAACAATTAATGTGCTCCATGGAAGAGATCTTCCTTTTTCAACACAGAGGCTGGTCAGCTGCAGGGTTTGCAAGTGCGGCTGGCTGTTTCATTAAGGAAATACCAACAATCCACTGCAGAATCAAGGATACCTACCAATATCGTGAAAATGTTTAAAAAGAAATACAGGCAAATTTCTTCAACAAATTTGCACATGGCACCTGTGCAGTACTATGCCATTACAATGATTATCAAACAAACAAAAACAAAGCCACTGATACACTGTATATGGCACTTGCTAAACTGCACTTTCAAGGACAAGGAAGATGCCCCCATCCATCACTTCTATAACTGCACTGAGAAGACACAAGTATCTGCACACTGTTCAACGCAACTGCAAAAAACTGTGTTCACTTGTCCATGGAAGGGTAGCGACAGGATTCAAGAGGGATTGTCCGCTCCTTGACAGCCTGAAGTGAGAGGAACCTGCTGAGATACAAGGGTCCTCCTGCCTTGTCATTGGTTCCTACATACAAAAAGTCACCATGAGAAATGCAAAGTTTTCAATCAGGAAAAAAAATTCCTCCATCACTCTACAGATAAAAGTGAAAGATTTCCATTAGGGTAAAGTGTCTATTATCTGCAGTGTTGTTATCAGAAATTAAATAATTACGATAAGGGATGTGTGTGTGTGTGTGTGTGTGTGTGTGTGTGTGTGTGTGTGTGTGTGTGTGTGTGTGTGCACGCGCGAGGTGGGGGGGGGGGGGGGTCACTGTTTTGCTTTTCCTTCCTGCCAGTACTTGCAATTTGGTTGCAAAAATAGATCATTTTCAGTGTACCATTTACTATATTTCTCTAAGTACATGCAAAACAAGAAAGTTACCAGAAAGCCGTGCTCCTCCAAATGGCTGCTGTCCAACAACGGAGCCTGTGCTCTTGTCGTTTATGTAGAAGTTGCCGGCGGTGTCGCGGAATGCATCAATCAGCATCTCCCTGACCTTGGGATCTTGGACAAAGATGGCTCCTGTCAGGGCGAATGGCGAGGTGGTGTCGGCCAATTCCACTGTCTCCATCAGCTTGTCATCAGGATAGGGGTACACTGTCAGCACAGGTCCAAAAATTTCCTACCGAAAAGATATGCAAAATGAAGCTTATTAGTGAGTAGAGTATCCCGCTGTGTGATGTTACACTATAAAAGGAATCTGACTATACACCACCCTGCTTCGCCTTTATCCTTATCTGTTTCCATTTGAGAGATTCACCTCATCCTGTACACATGTGCTCAGGAAGGGGAAAAACCTCACTGCTCAAACTCTCAAAAGTCAGTCCACATCACTTCCTTTCAAGAACGTGAGCTGTCTCTAAAAAGGCAAAGTCAATGTGTTAATAAAGTAAAGAAAATGTTTTTTAATGATAATAAAATTTTTAAAATTAACTATGAACTAGTTTGTCAGCGAGAGCTCAGCCCCTCCTCGCATTCTCTGTATGAAGTCTAACATCATGTGAAAAATCTTCTCTACACAATATGCTCATGCTACGTATACATGTATTATACATGCATCGCAAAACTACTGTACTTCCATCTTCTGGCAGTTGTCAAATGGTGCAAAGTCTTACCTCTTGCATCAGTTTGTTCTTAGGATCTTTTGTTTCAACAATTGTAGGTTCAACAAAGTAGCCCTTGCTGCAAAGAAAACACAGCACACACAATCAGTAAAATATTCTGAAAAAAGAAGCCTTAGCTGACAGCTGGTCTTCAATAAGGGTGGCCATCAACCACTTCCTGTACTGCATAATGTTACGTCACAGTCAGCCAGCAAGGAAACCAAACAAGACCCAAAACTATGAAGTCTCCAATCTCACACATTCTGGCTACAATCATGAGCATGCATACATCAGGAAACAAATGATACTAGATCACATACCTGTCATCACAATTGCCGCCAGTCACAATGGTGAGGGATGGGTCTGATCTGGCCTGTTCCAGGTATGCCTTGATACGAGCGAATGCCTGTTGCATGTAATATTACATGTATGTTAGCTCAAAGAAGTAAATAAAAACACCAAAACATAAAGCTTTGGAAATTTCAATCCCTGAAAAGCTCTGCTTTACTCAAGAAATAAATCAAGAAATAAATTAACTGGAAAGTTACTTACTTACTTAGGCCCCTGGCTCCAAGTGGAGCACAGGCCATAGACAGACTGGAAAGTTAGGAAGAAGAAAAAAAGATGCTTACTGTTCTACTTTGTGAAACTTTAAAAAAAAAATCTAATCATCAAGGGTGACCTTCTGGGCAAGCGTCACAAGAAACAGTGCAGAAAGAACTGAATCAGTACTGTCATCACCTTGTCGTCAATTACAGCAGTGACCAGATTCTCTTTGTCTAGCGGTGACCCCATCTTGACCTCCTTCATGACCTCCAGCATGCGTTCTTTGACCTTGGGCCACATGGACTGTGGGATGTATGCACGAGAGCAGGCTGAGCACTTCTGTCCGTTGTACTCAAACGAAGAGAGGATGGTGCCATACACCACAGAATCCAAGTTGGCCGAGTTGTGAACAAAGTGCATGTTCTTGCCTCCACACTCTGTAAAACAAATGTGTGCTGGTAACTGATGACAGCAGTCACAGGACAAATGGATCATATTGGTTGCTTACTTATTCAGCACATCACTCCATTAATCATCTGAAATCTTTTTCTTTCTGGTTTTTGCTTCTTTGAAACCTCTTCATAAGCACTTAGAAAAGGTGGAGACGTGTGCTGTTTCAAGTCTACGTCATCATCATCATCCTTCACTATCCTAATGTTCCCTGCTGACCACTTGTATTGTTATCGTATCAACCAGCTTCTTCATAATTTCACAGCTTTTCCTTAAATACTAGTATCAGCAAAACACACAAGACAAGAATCCACTGTAAGAAGAACAGACAAAGTAACAAACCTCCGATCAGGCGTGGGTATGTCTTGTAGACGTCAAGATTCTGAGCAACTTGCTTCCACAGCCACTTGAAAGTTCTGGAGAGGACAAAAACACATTGGTGATCAGGCTAAAAAACAAAACAAAACCAAAAAAAACCCTGCTATGTAGTCATGTCTAACGTAAGTTATAAACAAAGGTTTTCCATGTCAATCCATCATAGACAGGCAAAAACCAACCCTTCAATCCAAAAGCAAGATTTTCATTTTCAGCCCATGAAAACCCCTGATATATCCACACACTGCACATATTTACTGCAGAAATGGAGCTGAACATTATCAAAAATTGCAAATTTTTCACAGGCTGTCTCAATTACATGTAATTCAGACCACCACCACCACCAAACAGATGAACAAACACTGATGCTGACCTCACGCTGCCAGTGAAGTTGACACCGGCAAGGCCAGGGGAGGTAATGACATTGTCACCAAACACTGGGCCATCTGCTGGCGTAAAGTTGATGATGCCCGGTGGAAGACCAGCCTCACGGTACACCTTGTATGCCACATAGTTTGACAGCAGGGCTGTGTCTGATGGCTTCCACAGTGCCACATTTCCCTGTGGCAGACATGTTCTCACGTCAATGTCACCAACTTTGCCCAAAATCAATGCAAAATTCTTTCCAATGGAACAGAGCATAGTACTGGGAAATGCGAGCAGTACACCTCCATAATCATATCAGCCTTACCGCAAGTGCTGGAGCCATGGGCAGGTGCCCCCCAATCGCAGTGAAGTTGAATGGACAGATGGCTGCCCAGAAACCCTGTCAATCACACACACACACACACACACACACACACACACACACACACACACACACACACACACACACACACACACATCAATGCTTTGATCTAGACAACAATGATGCACTGCTGTCTGCAACACACCTAAATACACCCAAGAAGCTCAAGACACATCTAGTCGAAATAGGAAGCAATTAAATGAAAGCTGATCAGCAGTGAGCACTTTTCAGAAAGACTCAAAAGAAACTACAAAACTGAATTTTAAAAAATATTTAAAACACAAAAAACAAAGTTCAGAGATCTGTAAATATGAAAGCTCTGATAAGTGACACACTGCTGGTGACAATCACAGAGTATATCTCACCTCCGTGGCCCTGTACTGCATGGTATTTTTTGTGAAATCATTGGGGCTGATTGGCTGGTACTCCATTATTTTCTGAAACACAAATAAAAAAGGTTTAATACATGTAATTATCACCTCACACCAGAGGATTAACATCCACAGAAGACTAGAATTTCACCATTGCTGAAATCAAGACCGTCTTCACACTTCCTTGCTCACACTTTCTGATCTCTCTCTCTCTCTCTCCCTCATTAGAAAAGGCAGGGTAGGTAGGCATGTAGAGTAAAGTGGGCAATCTTGGAAATATGTCTGGGCTACCGAGACATTAACTGAAGAATCAGATAAGGAGGTGGGAAACTGCATACCCCTGCAAACTGGACATTGAATCGAAGAAAGTCAATCAGCTCAGCAGCAGCATCAATCTCTGCCTGGAAGATGTTTTTGCCCTGAAATTTCAGAGAAAACCATCATTATAAGCAAGCATTTTGTTGCAGTAGGAGCAGCCCACTTTTCCCCTACTAAAGGATGAATGAAATTCTAACCCCAAAAAGTGTGAAATCTGATACAGTGGTGTATACGTAACTTGCTACGCTGACTCTTTGCACCCCATGAATGCAATATGCTAGCATTGTTATGGGGATAAACATTGCAGGAAACTGAGATAAAATGCCTTACATATTAATGCACCTATTACTATGGACTAATATTTGAGCATGACCCCCACTATCACGAAGTTCCAGACACCGACCTGACCCAGCATGGTGGCTGCCATGATGTCCATGCGGTATTTACCAGCCAGCAGATCTGCCGCCTTCAGGAAAATCTGGCTTCGTTCCTCCTGGGGACGTCTCTCCCAGTCTTTGCGTGCTTTGAGGCAAGAGTCGATGGCTTTCTTCAACAGATCCTAAGAAAAACACATTTTTGCTGGACCATTCAATATCATCTTTTCTACTTACTTCAATTTTGCCCTCCCACATTTGCAAAAGCAGCAAGCATTAACTTCATCCACACATGCAGTCCAAACTTAAAGCTGGGAAGTGGGGAGAACACAGAAAAAAACATGTAGTCCACTGGCATAAATGGAAAGAATTCATTTCATATAGGTAAATGCTGCATTGTTTTGGTCTACCCAATCTGATTTACTGGCAACTGTGTTTAGTGTGTGTGTGTGTGTGTGTGTGTGTGTGTGTGTGTGTGTGTGTGTGTGTGTGTGTGTGTGTGTGTGCAAAGGTGAGACAGAAGCTGTTTCTGTACAAACAGCTTTCTAAAGCTATAATGGTACTCACTGGAGTAGCATAGTAGAATGTAGCCACTTTCTTTTGATGATCAAATGGCTGAAAAAGATTAATATTATGTATAACAGCATTATATCTCAAGCAGCCAAACTAATTAGCCATGGCAACAATACCTTGTTAAAAAAAATCCCAAAACCCTTAAATTACAGGCTTACAATCCCCATACCTCCCCTGCTTGATGCCATCACTTGAGCTAATGTCATGAAATTAAGATGTCTTGTTCTAAGTTCCTGTACAAACTGGATCTACTACCGGCAGTGCAGCATCCAAAGGATGTACCAAGCACTGATTACACCTCGTGCAGAAGAATTCAGCCAAAAAAGAATGTAATAATTTACACCGGCGCACTTTGTTACACACTTGAGTCAAAAACTGGTGGTTTTATAACAGCAAATGATTCCCCCAACAGAGGATAAAAATTGTATGCTTGATCATGCACTGGTACCTCTATGTCAGATAACTACATGTTTTACAGTTAGCTTTGTCAACTGTGTTTTGTAGTACTCACCCGCACTTGGTTACGAACATGCTTTGTGCGGATTTCTTCATCCCCAATGACAATAGGCACATCTTCCACCGTGTTCTCGTATCGCTTTAGTGTCTCCTCTAGCTCCTTGCGCTCTTTACTGCCAGGTGCATAGTCCAGGACTGGCTCGTTCACTGCCTGGTAACCTTGCAGGGAGGACATCTCCCGACCCACCAGGCTCCTCCTGACACACACACACACACAAACACAGCCACACACTCAGGTGTTACCAGCATAAATTCACATGATATGCTCTGAGGAACTATAAACACTTAATTGTCATAATAAATACATATTGAAAAAGTATACTGCATACATTATTTAACTTTTTAATGTTGGGTAGGGCTTTGAAACACTAACCGGGTGTTGTTGCAGGGTCAGTGTTGTGTGTTTTCAAAGTCAGTAACTTACACTTCAGGTACAGTGAAAGGTATGTAGCTAAGGTAAAACCTATACCTCTCACAACAGAGACATATACATAGAGTTCCTGTTCAGTCTTATTTACGGTGGGGTCGGTCAGGGACGTGTCAAATTCACGCTTGACTGCTTTGCTTTGTGCTCCGGATACTGAAGCAGGTTTCTACGGCAGGTCTGCCATGAGATCAGGTTACTGTCTAACTTTCTGAACTTTACGAGACAATGTTGGATGTAAAGAGATCTGTCCTAGCTTCTACGTCCCGGCTCGCGCAAGATTCAGGCATGACGCTAAGTCATGATGCTCTTGCCATACCTTTGCCATTAAAGCACACGCTATATTGTGAAACACAATGCAACAATCACAGGTAACGTGCAAGCTGTTCACAGATACGAACTGCTAACGATGTCAACGCAAGTGTCCTTCACAACGGTGCACGACGTGCGTAGTTTATGCACCCGAAAAAGCAAGTTGCAATAGTGCAAAAAGCAAGTTGATCTCCAATGTTCGCGAGTCACTTCTGCGCAGTACACAAAACAGTCTCCCTGCACAATGGTAAAA
>JACVVK020000054.1:225000-237500 GCA_018292915.2 Batillaria attramentaria
TCCTACATCCTATACATGTCGTACTTCTGGTGAACCCGTGCCAGCCCCGGTTGTGGCTGAAGAAGAACCTGTCCCCGAACTTGAGCCTACGGAGCTGGAGGGCTATCAGGCGGCTGAACGTCTCCCCAACCAGACCACCGGCGTGCGATGGTTCTGCTATTCCCCCGCTGAACAGTTCGATGTCTTCAACAGTGCTGCGAACAATTCTTTGAGTTAGTATAAATTGCAAATTAGTTGAGACTGAAAAACAGTTCTACTGAAAGCCAGTCTTTGTGACAAATCATCACTATATTCCTCAGCTGCCAGAAACTCCATTTCATATTGCTCTCTTCTGACTTATTACTCATACCCCCCCCCCCCAAAAAAAAAAAAAAAATGGTTTCTCATAAAAAGTGCTGGTTTGTACACTGAGGTCAATTCAGTCACTGACTAAATTCAAACACAGAGCAGGGAAAAAACAGACTGAGAAAAAAACATAATTATGAGGATATGTCAATAAATTTCTAACATACTCATAAACTGTGGCCAGGCTTGGTCCTGCCGATCCCAGCACAGGATCGTTAAAAGACGTGACAGGTTGCAATCCTAACGCCCGTCGGTACGCGTTGTAGGGCGGAATGGCGTGGTCACGACCTCGCTGCAGGTTCAAAGCCACTAGGTCAAAGGCACGGCGTGGTCCCTCCTGGTTCTCAAACAAGTGTGACGTCACTTCCTCCACAATAAACCTGTCGTATGGTTGACTGCGGTCCTCATTGTCGGATGATCGGAGCAGACCCTCGGTCAGTGTGTCCAGGTTTTCCCGCGCTTCGAACGGCTTGAAGAAGATGTCCCTCAGCAGTGGGCGACGGGTGGAGGAGAGGGGCAGCGAACGGGGGATCAGGGTGTGGCCGAACCTGTGTGGGGTACAAACGCCAGCAGTCAGAACAAAATTCTCACAGATCTGCGAAACAGTACTAGTCTGACAGTAAAGGACTTATAGTGGGACACGCTTGCACATAATGTGGTAGGTGGTACACGTGGCTAGTCAGTCCGTACACACAGACATTTCTGGGAAGAAGAAAAATTGTCCACCAAAACTGCAACAAAGCAACAAGGAAACAACCCAGAAACCTGCCGTGTTGGTTGTACAATCGAAAAGTTAATAGTTTGACAGTTTTAACCAGTCTGATTTAATGAACTTCAGCCAATACGTACGATGCATGCACCACTACGTTTGTGTACTGTTTTGTACCTGAAAAGTAGGGGAGCCGGGATAGCCGAATGGTAGAGCGTTGGACTTTCAATGCTCGGGTCGTGAGTTCGAATCCCTGCGGGGGCCAAATATTTGTGCTGGCCTTTTTCTCGTTGCCCCGTCTTTGATATCACCCAAACGTGGTGGAGCAGGACGTTCAACTTCCACTGAAACACTCACCCCTACCCTACCCGACCTACCTGAAAACTGCAGTAGAGAAGCCCTGAAATATCCGAGGGTCTTGTTTTGGATTAAATCTGGATCTGCGGTAAGGGTGAAAGTCAAGGTCGAACTCCCTCCTGATTGAGTCTCCGAGAATGATTTGCAGCCAGTCACAGTACAGGATGTTCTGCATGACGGCCCCAACTATAGCGCGTGCCTGTTGGAAGATGATCTCGCTAGAGGAACGTGGACTGAGTGATCTGAGTTCCGTGGCCAGGTAATTGTGGTAGCGTAGTAATATCGTGTGTAGCAATGTCAGCGCGGGGTGTTCGTTGACACGGTCATCACCTGGAAATACCACACACACACACACACACACACACACACACAAAACAATGAGCATCCAGTTCATCGAAGTGTCTGTACGTATAACAGCCATACAACAGAACGTTGAAAACTTCATGGAATGCGCTGACTGTGCATCAGAATCAATCACGTAGGTCACAATATAGCACCTGAGACTGTTGTGGTGACTCTGAGGGCCGGCGTAGCCTATTAGTTGTCGCAGAAGTATACCGGGTTCTGAACAGACGACGTTATCTGGTCGCGGACTGAGAACTAGCTAGACGGCACCGACTGGTGACTATTTTTAGCAGCTTTGTCTAGTCCTTGTGTGTTCAGGTAGGCTGTAAGAAAATCGTAGTTCTCTAATACCCGAAGCAACAAAGCTACGAAAACGGTCGCAAGGCCAAATGAAACATCCTTCTATCTGGTATGAACCATCCTTCTATCTGGTATGAACCATCCTTCTATCTGGTATGAACCATCCTTCTATCTGGTATGAACCATCCTTCTGTCTGGTATGAAACATCCTTCTGTCTGGTATGAACCATCCTTCTATCTGGTATGAACCATCCTTCTGTCTGGTATGAACCATCCTTCTGTCTGGTATGAACCATCCTTCTGTCTGGTAAGAACCATCCTTCTATCTGGTATGAACCATCCTTCTATCTGGTAAGAACCATCCTTCTGTCTGGTATGAACCATCCTTCTATCTGGTAAGAACCATCCTTCTATCTGGTATGAACCATCCTTCTGTCTGGTATGAACCATCCTTCTATCTGGTATGAACCATCCTTCTATCTGGTATGAACCATCCTTCTGTCTGGTATGAACCATCCTTCTGTCTGGTATGAACCATCCTTCTGTCTGGTATGAACCATCCTTCTGTCTGGTATGAACCATCCTTCTGTCTGGTATGAACCATCCTTCTATCTGGTATGAACCATCCTTCTATCTGGTATGAACCATCCTTCTGTCTGGTATGAACCATCCTTCTATCTGGTATGAACCATCCTTCTGTCTGGTATGAACCATCCTTCTATCTGGTATGAACCATCCTTCTGTCTGGTATGAACCATCCTTCTATCTGGTATGAACCATCCTTCTGTCTGGTATGAACCATCCTTCTATCTGGTATGAACCATCCTTCTGTCTGGTATGAACCATCCTTCTATCTGGTATGAACCATCCTTCTGTCTGGTATGAACCATCCTTCTATCTGGTATGAACCATCCTTCTGTCTGGTATGAACCATCCTTCTGTCTGGTATGAACCATCCTTCTATCTGGTATGAACCATCCTTCTGTCTGGTATGAACCATCCTTCTATCTGGTATGAACCATCCTTCTGTCTGGTATGAACCATCCTTCTGTCTGGTATGAACCATCCTTCTATCTGGTATGAACCATCCTTCTATCTGGTATGAACCATCCTTCTGTCTGGTATGAACCATCCTTCTATCTGGTATGAACCATCCTTCTATCTGGTATGAACCATCCTTCTATCTGGAAAACAGCCTTACAGCTTTGAAAGCGACAGTTTTCCATCTCAGCGGCGTAATGAGCATAGAGGCTTTAAGGACACCTACTCACACCCTACACCTAGAGGTTAAGGCTTCCGCATGCGCATCCTGGGATACTTGAGGAATGGTGGAGGGGGGGGGGGGAATTTTCCCTGTTTACTACGGTAATGAGACTTTACAAGACATGCCAGTACCAGCACCAATACTTTTCTTCTAGCTGCAAGAGTCCACCTTGAAATGAAAATACCACAACTACAACTAAGACAAGTTGTCTGTTACAAGTAGTAAGTTAGGAGTACCTGCCAGGAAACAGATGTCTCTGTCACTACGCTTGACACAGTCGTCAAGGCCGTTATCAGGAGGAAACTTGTCGGGCGTAGTTCTCAGAAGATGGGCTAGAAAAGTCACACAAAATGTCCTTTATTGTATATGGTGGGGGAGGAGGGAGAACTTTGGTTGTGGTGTGATGGTCGTGGTGATCATGATTATGCGTAAGATCTGCCTAAAAATGTAATGATCTTAGTTGTGACAACACACACACACACACACACACACACACACACACACACACACACACACACACACACACACACACAAGAGAAACTTGCACTTTGTTTGAAGATGAAAGAAGTCGGAAATAATGAAATACTCGTTGACAATTACTCACGTTTCTGAGGATCCCGGAGTCGGTCCAGTTTGTCCTGTGTACTGCCATACACAGTGGAGGCGTCGATAAACGATGTGATCAAGTTTTCGTTCTCACGTGGCACTGAAAGGAACGAACCTCCAACTCACAAACCCATACAAACAGAAAGGTCGGTGCTCCTTTACCAGAATTAGACGTGACTGGCAATACTGAAACTAGTCCGGAACTCCACAACAGGGCATGTAAGCGTATGTTTTGTTTGTTTGTTTGTTTGTTTGTTTGTTTGTTTGTTTGTTTGTTTTAGGGGGTTTTGTCTGTTTTGTTTTTGCTTTTGTTTGTTATGTTGTGCTGTTGTTGTTGTTGTTGTTGTTGTTGTTTTATTTGGGGGTTGTTGTTTGTTTGTTGTTGTTGTTTTGTTTGTTTGTTTGTTGTTGTTTTTTGTTGTTGTTTGTTTTTTTGTTTTTTGGTGTTTTTTTTGTGTTTTTTTTTTTTGGGGGGGGGGGGGAGGGGGGTTGGTGTGTTTTTAAGTTTTTGTTTTGCTTTTGTTTTCTTTTGATTTTTCCCCCAAAGAAGTGCATGTGCACACTTTATATAATTTGTCAACTTTCAGGTTTGTGGTTTGCTCGGTCGGTTGCTTGGCTGAACTTTTTTTTTCTGTCAGAAAGAACACTCTGCCCCGGAGGCGTGCATGCGACATAACATATTAACATATCTGTTGTTAGAGTTGTGCAGACACCTACTCAACCCCATATAATAGGCGACACCCACAGTCGCCCAGCGTGCGGTTTATGTCCACAAGGAAGTATTAAATACCCATAAACATGCCTCTGAACGTCATGAAGTACATGTAGTTTTATTATCACAGGAGCATATTTAGCACATGCACTTACAGATTTGTGTGTGTGTGTGTGTGTGTGTGTGTGTGTGTGTGTGTGTGTGTGTGTGTGTGTGTGTGTGTGTGAGATGGGTACATGGATTCACGATTACGATAGACCTGGTCACAGCTGTGAGACAGCACTCCTTAAGATTGTCAATGACCTTCTGATGGCTCTGGATGACGGAAAAATCTCAGTTCTAGCCCTGCTCGATCTATCGGCGGCTTTCGACACAATAGATCATGATATTTTGATACATAGACTTGAGAAAGTCTTTGGCATCACTGGCACAGCCCTTTCCTGGTTTGAATCATACTTACACCAGCGTTCTCAGACTGTCTTAGTGAACAGTCAACACTCTACCTCCAGTCCCCTGCGCTTCGGCGTCCCTCAGGGCTCCGTGTTAGGACCAGTTTTGTTTATAATGTACACCCAACCATTGTCCGCTCTGATTGATAAACATTCTGTATCTCACCATCCTTTTGCTGACGATTCTCATTTGTATAAACACACTACTTTTGAACTTCTTCCGGATGCCATCCAGTGCCTTCAGAGGTGCATTTCAGATGTTAAGAGTTGGATGTCTGCAAACAAGTTACAGCTAAATGATGACAAGACGGAAGGTTTGATCATAAAGTCTGCTCGAACGTCCAGTCATGGGCCAGTCCCCAAAATACTTACCATTGACAACACCAATGTTGAATTTTCATCCTCTGCTAAAAATCTTGGAGTGATTTTTGATGACACTCTGTCCATGAACCAGCAGGTTGTAAACTCTTGTCGTGTTGCCTACCTAGAACTGCGGCGCATTGCCTCAGTACGCCATTACCTTACCACTGATGCAACTGTCACTCTTGTCTGTGCTTTTGTTCTGTCAAGATTAGACTACTGCAACTCTTTGTATGCTGGATGTCCAAAATATCTGCTAGACAAGCTACAAAAAGTCCAAAACTCTGCGGCAAGGCTTGTGTTTAGAGTGAGGAGATCCGAGCATGTCACACCCCTCCTCAGAGAACTGCACTGGCTTCCTGTCCGAGCAAGAATTCAGTATAAAGTGGCCACTATATGCTATAACTGCATCACTGCCTCCTGTCCTTCATATCTTTCCTCTCTGCTGCAGCTGTACACACCCTCCAGACAACTCAGATCCTCTGCTGACACCCGCATCCTACGCATTCCACAGGTTAAATCGAAAACACTAGGTCAGCGAGCATTGCTCTACCACGGTCCAGTCATTTGGAACAGCCTGCCTGCCCATGTTCGCCATGCAGAGTCAACGGACTCTTTTAAAGTCGCTTTAAAGTCTTATTTCTTCCGGCAATATTATACAGACTAACATCTCTATCATCACTGCTATCATCATTGTCATTTTAGGTTGTCGTGTCAGGATGTATCATAGCTGTGTGTATGTAACGTGTATGTGACGTGTATATCATGTGTAACTGTATGTAATGTGACATATTTCATATATATATGTATGTACTGTATCTCCACTCTACTATTGTGAGGCGCCCAGAGCTCCAGCAGGAGGTTGGGCGCCAGACAAATCCTCATTATTATTATTATTATTATATCATTTCACACAGAGTGTTTTGCCAATGGACACTGACTTCAGACCTGGAGGTCTTGTACATATGACATTACTGTACAGAACTAGACGTATACAACACTTACAGATAATGTTGCCCGCTGTGTCTCTTACAGGTTGGGAGCGTATAAGCTCCATGCACGTGCCCCTGAAATCCGGGTCAGGTGGAAACAGGATCGGGAAACACTCACTGAAACAGGCATTGCAAACCCCACATCTGATTTCAAACAAAAAACAAACACACAAAAAACAGAAGAGTAAAATAGCACAAAACAAGGATAAGAACCCTAACTAAATAGGCTCAAAGAAACTAGAGAAGGTGGCTCTGGTTCGAAACTCGCCATATTTTGTCTGCCACACAGGTGATAGATTTTCAAGGACATGGGCCGGTAAATTGATGGGACGTGGCCAATTCCAACTTTTTCAAAATTCGAACACACGACCTTTCCTTGTCAAATCCGTCTCTCTGATCCCGATCGAGCCTGCTCATATGGAAAAGACAAAGTGAACAGTAAAGTCTCTATGTTCGTAATGAGTTGGGGGGGGGCGGGGGGGGGGGGGCTGCCGTTTACAAAACGCTGATTGCCATGTGAACAGATGTACCTTTTGGCCTTTGGGACAATTTTCGTGACTTTGCGGCTTCTAATAGTAGAGACATATGACTGTGTGACTTTGCGGCTTCTAATAGTAGAGACATATGACTGTGTGGCTTTGCGGCTTCTAATAGTAGAGACATATGACTGTGTGGCTTTGCGGCTTCTAATAGTAGAGACATATGACTGTGTGACTTTGCGGCTTCTAATAGTAGAGACATATGACTGTGTGGCTTTGCGGCTTCTAATAGTAGAGACATATGACTGTGTGGCTTTGCGGCTTCTAATAGTAGAGACATATGACTGTGTGACTTTGCGGCTTCTAATAGTAGAGACATATGACTGTGTGGCTTTGCGGCTTCTAATAGTAGAGACATATGACTGTGTGGCTTTGCGGCTTCTAATAGTAGAGACATATGACTGTGTGGCTTTGCGGCTTCTAATAGTAGAGACATATGACTGTGTGACTTTGCGGCTTCTAATAGTAGAGACATATGACTGTGTGACTTTGCGGCTTCTAATAGTAGAGACATATGACTGTGTGGCTTTGCGGCTTCTAATAGTAGAGACATATGACTGTGTGACTTTGCGACTTCTAATAGTAGAGACATATGACTGTGTGACTTTGCGGCTTCTAATAGTAGAGACATATGACTGTGTGGCCTGACACTTCCATATCTGTACTACACGTCGATAAGTCGCTTAAACTACGAGGGCTGTTCAGTGGGTGTTCAGTCCGCAACCAAATAACGTCGTCTGCTCAGTTACGTGGGTGGGTGGGTGTTTGGGGGTTTAACGTCCTTTTCCACCACATAGGGTGATATCAAAGACGGGGCAACGATGAAAAAGACAGCACAAATATTTGGCCCCAGCCGGGATCGAACTCACGACCCGAGCATTGGAAGTCCAACGCTCTACCATTCGACCACCCCGGCTCCCCAGCTCAGTTACGTGGTACGCTATTGCGTACGTAGAACAACATATACACGCCAACCCGAGTCACCATGATGGTTTCTGGTGCTGTATATACACGCCAACCCGAGTCACCATGATGGTTTCTGGTGCTGTATATACACGCCAACCCGAGTCACCATGATGGTTTCTGGTGCTGTATATACACGCCAACCCGAGTCACCATGATGGTTTCTGGTGCTGTATATACACGCCAACCCGAGTCACCATGATGGTTTCTGGTGCTGTATTATGTCCCAAGTGACTGATTGTAATGCAGGGATCAAACGGCGCATTCGATGACAAATTTTCCACAGCGTTGTTGAATGCCTGACAAACGTGTTCAGACTTTATAAAGAAAACGAAACACCACCACAGGTCAGCTGTTACCGGCAACTGTTTCAGGCATTATGAAAGACGTTTCGTTCCCGTCTTACTCCTGCTGAATTTGTCTTTTCCACGCGGGTACCATCGTT
Organism: Batillaria attramentaria; assembly: GCA_018292915.2. Taxonomy (NCBI): domain Eukaryota; kingdom Metazoa; phylum Mollusca; class Gastropoda; family Batillariidae; genus Batillaria; species Batillaria attramentaria. The sequence continues at coordinate 233,387 of JACVVK020000054.1, forward strand.
TTGGCCACCGGAAGTTTCACACAAACTAAGACTCAGACAGCGTTTATTGTTTTTTAGGCCTTGGCCAATATCAACAAGTCTCACAAGTTGTTTCAATGTACACGATGGATGAAGTAACACACAAATGTTACGGCATTTAACAATTCAGCGAAAACATAAAACCATAAAACCATGCGCCATAAAACCCATTTTCATCAGTACAACCAATGAACAGGGACTGGTTAAGTACAAACAGCTGACTGTACACTAGTACACGTATTTGGACACTTTAATTAAATGGACAAGGAAAAACATTCAGACCTGTCCTCTGAGCCTGTTGGTGGTCCGGCGTCTGGCCCACAGCATTGTATTGTACCACGTGTGTCCTCTGTCACACACACACACACACACACACACACACACACACACACACACACACACACACACACACACACACACACACACACACACACACACACGCACGCACGCACGCACGCACGCACACACGTACGCACGCACGCACACACGGCGTTCAGCTTGAAGCGTATACTGTGCTTATATTGAAATTAAAGTTTTAAATTATAATTACTTTAAGGACGTAGAAGAAGACTGTCGGTCTGTATTCTTTGGGAAAAAATAAACTTCAGCCTCATTCGCCACCTTACGTGGACAACGAACAAACAGGAAACACAAGAATGGCGCAGATGACTGTCTCACATCAGTGTTACAAATTATGTTTGACCAATCGAATACATTCTTCTCAGTATCTGACTGACCAATGGGAAGCGGCGTTGAAACCATCTCGTGGTCCATGAGCTGCCCCCACACCATAACGAAGATGGTTAAGTCAGTAATGGCGATGATGTCGGGGTGCACCGCCCGACTAACAAGGCGAGCGCTGGGTAACGGTAGTGACGTGCTTAACACGCTAGCGGTCCTGGGGGACGCCACTCCTGTTGAACGAAGCCACGGCTATAGTTTACTTGTGCAGGGTTAGATCAGACGCCGAATACAAATGATAAAATGAATACTAATACATTTGGTAACTCAGTCGCCAACGATTTTCGACCATAACTTTTCATGGAGCAGCTTTTGTAAACCTCAGTGTTGAAGAGGAAAAAAAAAGAAGGATATTCAGGAAGTTGTGACCTAATACATCTTACAACATGAAATACCATTATTATTATTCTTCTTCTTATTATTATTCTTATTATCATCACTAATGCTGCTGCTGCTGCTGCTAACAATGAATAATTGGAATTGGTACGAAAGAATTGTGAAAGGAATTTTATCATAATACTGACCAGTTTAGCCTGCCATTGCAGCTGATACTGTCCATATACATGTACTTGTTGCCCCTGAGCATTATCATAAGCGGTGCTTGTTTATGCTCATTGTACGGCTTGTATTGCAATAAACCGGTTTAAACGAAAGGATTTTCTTTCGACTGCTACAGCACAGTCTGGGCCATAGTACGACCCGTGTGACACATGACTGTCGGGACAAAAGGATGGTTTTCAAGACGGATGGTTCTCCTCAGGGCAAACAGCCCACGCTGCTGACAGCTCTTAGCTTTAAAAGAGAAGTGTATCTGGCTGATTTATCTCGTATGATATGTTCTCTGACAACTTCCAGGTGACCAGAACGTACTGCCTTACCATCGCTGTATGCTGGTGGTAGAAGTCTTGCCAGGGGTTGTAGTGACTGTCCACGGTTATCAACTGTATTACATGAGCCATCGATGGTACGAAACACTTGGTTCTGGAACGTTCGGCAAGGATCCGTGTACTGGAATAAATAAATCAAGTATATAAATGAATAAACAAAGTAATAAACTCGGAAATCAATCAATCAATCAATCAATCAATCAATCAATCAATCAATCAATCAATCAATCAATCTCAGTGCGATTTGTCTGTGCATGTGTTCTTCGTGAACTTTGTTTTCTTCTTCTGTTCTTTCACTCTTTCCTTTTTTTTATCTCTCTCTTCTTTTATATCCCCCTCTCCTTGCAAAGCCGGTTCTCGGGACGGGGTAGTTCCTGGTTGCGATCATAAAATAAAATACGCCACCGACAGGGAAGTTGTGACAGGAATCAACAAAATTAAATGTATTTATGTAATTTTTTAATCCGGTTTGCAGTGACACTGACCATAAAATGCGAGAATCTGCACGTCACATGCACAGGAGGCACAATGCCCCAAGTGTGTGCGGAAAAGAGATACCTGAAACTCCCACTGAGCGATCGCATAATTATTAGAGGCAAACTTTTGCCCTGAAGACAGCGTGTGTTCATTTTGTGAGACATAAACTGGTCTCATCGCTCTAGATAATAGATGCAGAAACCGCGAGAGTAAGAATCTGCACTGAAGGAGATGGAAAACAGAATAAACGGGTGAAAGTCAGAAACCAGTCAGGGTAACTAAACTTCTGCGGAACACAAACAGGGAGATTGATGCTGACACTAGCAGTCATTGAAGGAGTTTGTGACTGAAGAGAGAGAGACAGAGAGAGAGGGGGGGGGGGTAGTAGTAGCGGCATGAATATAATTATAACAGTGCAAGAAAACACACACACACACACACACACACACACACACACACACACACACACACACACACACACACACACACACACACACACACACACACACACACACACTTGACAGTACGTCAAGATTGTCTTGTGTCTTCCCAATAACCCCCATCCGCCTTTTTTAATATCCATTTATCTACTGACTCTGCTGATGTCATGCTTTGACACATTCCCTCCCCGACATCATGATGTCAAAACCATAGGTTACGACACTTGAGATGGTGATCGTAAAGAACATCTGGAGGAGCCAAAACTACTCTACTATTCCGGTGAAGTAAGTAAAGAATCCAACAGCTTGCCCATCTGTCATGTGCCAGGTGCTGTAGACCTGTGAGGCGGACTGACGCCAGAAGTGAAGGATCAGTGACAGTGATATTGTGACTGGGGCTGCCTCTCTTAGCACCGTGCTGGCACGGGCATGCAGCCTGAAACTGACTACATGTAAACAAACCCCTCTAGCAAGCTTTATTGAAGACACACCCACACCCACCCACACACACACACACACACACACACACACACACACACACACACACACACACACACACACACACACACACACACACACACACACACACACACACACGCACACACACACACACACACATGACATTTTGTACACTGAATGGAAATTGGGAAAGAGAAATCAGTTTTGAACAAGAGTTATTGTGGGCAATGCGTGGCTGAACCTTTGATCGAAGTCTCCCGTCACGGATGAGTCAACAATGGTAAATAATTAGCGGAAACTCACCTTGTTGTGAAAATAGCCCGACAGTAGCCACTTGCCAGATGAGTGTCCGGAGAAGGCCGCGCGGTTTGTGCTAGAGTTGGACCCAGTCAACGGTGTTTCTACAACCTGGTCAATCAGACGAGTGGCCAAGGGGAAGCACATCTCAGGGTGGGTGGACATCAGGGTCACTTGTGATAGACCTGTATCAAAAAATACACCTTTCAGCCGGTGCGTTGAATGTTTGAACCGAAGCCATGTGAATAAAACTACCGTCACCCAGAGAATATAAAACTAATATAATTATCAGTCTTATCGAGTGAGGTCACAGTTGAAGAAATTGACCACCAGGTACCAGCGCTGACCAGACACCAACAGTGAGTAAGTATCTTTGACTTACCATTCTGATTGCCAGGTCTGAAGTGGAGCCCAGTGGCTATAGACAGCTGGGAAAATATCTGAAAAAAGACGCCACGGCTGTGTAAAACTTTTACTAAACAAGGCAAAGTGCAGACAGGCTGCATAAATGCTGATCTTCAGTGCTACTGCCTTTTATGCCCCTTTTACTGCCTCTAGCTTGTAATTGACAGTGGGGACATGTTATGTACAAACAAGTTACATGTCACATAGTCATAGATTTTGTTGTTGTTGATGGTCATATTGTTGTTATTTACTCTTTGGTGTTGCTGTTGCCGTTGGTGGTGTATTTTCCAGGGTAAAAGATGCACCAACTAAAGTCCATGACGCGACAAAGGATCAAAAGTCAATGACACGAAGCATTCAAAGCCGTTTTACAGTCGGCTACTGGCTGAG